>JBAMIB010227494.1:0-43184 GCA_037177415.1 Kaempferia rotunda
AAAAGCAAATCAACATGTTGAAGAAGCCGATACACGGCAGCAGTGACCACAGCACTTTACCTCAGCGCAGCGATAGCACCTGGTTCTGTGAGGGTCCCTCCTCTGATGAAGCTACACCACAGCATCCTTCCTATTCAATGATTCTCCTACCGACCTGAGACTGAGCTATAGCCGACGGCCGAGTGAAACGACGTCAACTCTATTTTCTTAGAAAAAGAAAGAGATTGGATTGGCTGGGGCGCGCAGTGAAATGAGCCGGCGACTCATAGGCAGTAGCAGACTCCACGCGAAGAGAAAGAAAGAGAAAGAAACCGTAGCATACCACAGCAGATAGTTTCAATGCAGCTTCATCCCTTCCTGAATAAGAGCTTCAAACATCTCATCATCTCCATCAAGGGCGGATGCCACTTGGTGAATGCATTAGAAGCCAGTGTCCACCGTCTACTCCTTTCTAACCGTCAGTGTTGCCCTCAGAGTGATCTGTTTTCCGGGTGCCACTTTTGTTTTTTCCCCAAAGAGAGAAAACCCCTTACTTAAAGATAGCTACTTGATATGATTCCCGGTAGACTTGCCTCAATCACTCTAGTTGAAGCCTTAAATTACTTACTAAATAAGGGCTCGTATATCTCCCAGTTTATTTAATTTAGAGCGATCACTCCGTCCCTCTCCTCTCCTCCGTCTGATTCTAATGATTCCAGGTTGGCGTCCGCTTCCATTGGTGGTCGAATATCCGCTCCGCACGAATCAAATCGCTTCTTTACTTGAACTTGACTTTAATTGGGCACTCAATTTCTCTCTTTTGTTTGATGGGCACAGTAGGTAGTACGGATGGGCGGTCTTTGTCTGCATTCAAGTGTTGGGCGCTATCTCACTTCACTCTCTATCTCTATGAGGAATCAGTACTCGTAATCTGTTCTCTCTTTCTTCTCTCTATGAGGAATCAGTCTTTCTTTCTCTATAATGAATCTATCTATCTCTCTCTCTGAATGATGGATCTACTAGCGAGCTACTATTGCTTCATTGGTCTAACTGTGATTTGTGCTCAAGTGATAGGTTTCGGTGCAGTGTCTACGAGAAAGGGATTGCGAGCTATTCTACTAATACCCATGATCTGATAAATGCCAGGTAGAAGGAGAAGAGCCAAGTCAGTAATCCGGGTCCAGTAAAATCGAATGCACGCGCTGGACCGAAGAAGGAGATAGGGTTAGGGAGTGCCTTTCTCGAGTTAGGGACAAAGCTGTAAGAAAGACTCAGAGGACTGAATCTAAGCCTAAATTCGAAGCTAAGTTGGGGACAGGAGAGAGAACCAAAGTCAATACCTAATTTTCTAGCCTGATCTGCTCGGCATGAGTCCAATAAAAGAATGAACTCTCCCAGAAGCAGAGCAGATCCGATCCCGCCCCGGATCCTTCTAAGTTTAAGTACCCAGGCCAGGGAGGATTCCAAAGAGCTGCAGGCATAAATAGCGGTCTTCGCGCCACCAGGGCGAACTCTTCCCGTAGGGGTTTCAGGGGATTAGGTGCCCCCCCTTTCATAAAATAAGAAGAGAGGCCCACTGCAGTCGGCTAAAAGAATCCCAAGGGGTCGGACCGCCAGCATCAGTAGTAGAATAGACTTTAATGGTGCGCCGACAATGGTACCGGTACAAGACAGAACTCTTCCTGTACTATTGGAGATTCAGAGGCCCTCAGTTCATAGAAGGGATAGGAGCGAAGATCCCATCCATAAATCCCTATAATCCTGAGCATTGCTCACTTTACGGGCGTGGATCAGCTCCAGGAGTGGCCATGCCCCTTTCTTCTCCCATTGCTTGCCTGCCCTCTTCCCTAGCTCTCCCTTTCTAGCCGCAGTTTAGAAAGAATCAGTCGCATCTTGAAAGGTCTTTCCGCTCCATAAGTGGGAGCAAGCATCGGAATCCCGGACCAGGATGTCTTCACAGAAGCTGATGAAAGGTTGGTTCCATACCAGACAGATAGAGAATTGAATCGAACCCATCTTATCTATACCTAAATGCGGGAGAGGTTGGCCTTTGCTATACTAAATTATCGACTTGCACGTTCTATACGAAAACAATTAGATACGCTACGCACCTCGTCCCTTTCCTTTATTTATACAAGAGGTGCTGGTGCCCTAAGGAGGGGGAGGTGGGGTCAGCTGCTATTTGATTTATTAGTTAGGCATGCATCTCAGCCCTAGTGGGCCGGTTCTCACTTCACTACTTCTTTACCTTAGTAGGGCTCGGTCGGTTATTCTTTCCGAATCTGCTGAGCTATCTTCCGAGTACTCCTAACTCCTCACCGCATATAGTCTAGTCTGAGTGGTCCCCCTTCTGGATTCCCTTGAGGAGAAACCTTCCTATTATGTCGTTCTTTACGTCACAGGAACGAACTTACTTCGCGTCTTCCTCGCACGTTGGAACTTGACTAAGGAAAGGAGCAAACGAGAGTGTCGTGTCGCGGAGCAAACTTGTCGATGTAATGTAATGTTGTAGGAACAAACGATATAGTGTCGCAAGAACTCCACTTTGAACTACGTCCGTAGAAATTCAATGACGCGATCAAGTCCGTAGAGTAGAGTGGTAGAAGCGGCAACTGCGCATACCCATCAGCCATGTCTACCATTGACGAAGAAGTGCATGCCATGTCTACGTCCATCCATAAAGATAGGAAGAGGTGCATAGCATACAACAGAGCTATAGAGGAAGCCCCAAGAGGAGGTCGAAGTAGTCAAAGGCGAGGAACGAAGCGAAGCAAAGGACAAAGCTAAGAGCCAATGCAACGCAACACGGAAGAGTCTATGAACGAAGTGGAGCGACGTAGGAGGTGAAGAGCGAGGAAGAAGCTAAGCGTCTCCAAGGGAAGGGGCGGGTAGGCATGGAAGCTCTAGAATTGGTCTCATTCCCCGAGCACTTTTCAATCAATGCCAGGGCATCGCATCCATCCAATGCATTCTTTAAATTTGAAACAAGCAACATGATAAAAGAACACACGAAATTCATCCTCCGAACCAGAAGTTAGTTAGATATGATTATAACAAACGACATACCGAGCCGAGAGAGAAAGTGAGTTTCATGAACTATACCCACCCACCGCCATGCTTCAAAGTCATAAAAGCTGACTTTCCTTAGGCTGAAGTGAAGATGAAGTCATCAAGTGAATGCTAATATAATAGCAAAAGTCAGAAAGTGGTTTAGTTCTTCCTTACGAAGCCACTGAAGAAGTCATCAAATGTTATCTTACATAGCTGTGAAACCACTAAAATTCATTCATGAAGACTTGAAGCCCACTTGGCTCATGAACTCTGATTGATCCCGGCTGCGAACTGAACCCTGCTATCCTCACCATGCTATGCTCTCTATCCTCAGTCTCCAATGCGATCTTTCATTCCGAAGTATCCTATGCGATCTTTCATTCCCAAGCCTAAAACCGAAGTCAACCATGCTCTCTTGAATTGTGCAGTGCTCTCTTCTGCTTCGGCATGAATGGATGGGTCAGTAAAGTCAGTTCACGCAGCTTAGCTGATCTTGATTCTGGCTTCTTCGCAGCTTCCTTCTCAGGGCTGCTATCTGGCATGCTTCTTTCTTCCCTCTGGCGCTCCTCCGGTTGGTGCTCCCTCTCTCTGGTTCGGTCGCGCTCTTCTTCGCTGCTTATCCCATTTTTCTCTTCCATTCGATCTCAGGCTTCTCTTTATCTGGGTGAAAGTTGGAATGAATGAAATTCATCGCTCGTCAGCTTCTGCATGAGATGAGATCTCTGCTGAGTTAAGGAAACCAATGGGAAGGAGTCGAGGGCAGATCCGATGTAGAAGTGAGATGGGAGCGAGTCCTGCCTATGCTGCTCGAACGAAGACCTGAACGAGCACCAGTTTAGCACGAACGAATACCTCACTGCAGGAACGCCAACTCTGATGCCTGGGATTGCTCGAACGACCACTACTCAAGCAAAGAAGCGGAGGGAAGGGAAAGAACTACGAAACCTGAGGCGACGTTAAATGAAAGGTCTCTTCCGACAAGAAAGGTAAGGTCTCATGCAATTCTTTCCCGAACGAGTACGCAACCGTTCAGTTCAGGTTTCTTCTTTCCTGTCATTACAGTTCAGGTCTCTTCTTTCTGTCATTATTTCCAGTTGAGCACCTGCTCGAGCACTAAGAAGAAGAACGACCCACTTCTACGATAATTGGAACGACTGCTCGAACGACGTCTGATGTCCTGACTGATCTTCCTGCTTCTCTGCTTCCTACTCCTCTGCTCTGCTGCTTATCCTCTTTTACCCCTCTATGACCGGTTCACTTCGACTTCTATGCCTGGCTTAGCACATCGAGCACTGCTCACTGGAGAACAGAAAGAGATGAAAGGAATGAAGCCTTAAGCCCGTCGTCTGCTTCCTTAGCGCTCGGATGCTTCCCTCAAGTCCTCTTCGCTGCTTCTTCTTGCATTCGATCTGGGAACGAACGAGAAGGGAGACAAGACGATCACCTACTATATATGAGGTACAAACGCATCACAGACACTTGGATTATTTGAGAGATCGGATTGAAGTCAGATCAGATGTTCATGCTCACATAGCTGTTCAACCAGTGAAAAAGTGAGATTCAAGACATGAATTCAATTGAAGTGCTCGGGTTCAGCTGCCACAGAGAGGATAATGAGAATGAGATGGCTGCTTCATTCAATGCCGGGGCGTAGGGCGTCGTTGCACTTGAACCTCCTATATGCGTCGGGCGACACTGGCCCCCTCGAACGAAGTGCTCTGCTGCGATTCACTATGAACTCAGTGGAGCGATCAAATAGAATCTGCCCGATCGAGATTTATGGCTTGGCTTCCTTCCCTCCTCTACTTGACTTGAGATCTTTCCTGGCTTCTTGACTTGAGATCTTTCCCTGCCTTATTAACCCACTCGTCTATGCCCGGTGAACTTATCTGTATTCTGACTGCACCACTGCCCCGCTTCCCTCTGCTTCGCTTCCCCACTCTTCCCCGGCTCACTTACCCTCATTTTATAACCGGCGAGAACTGAACCCTCAGACTACTTTCCGACCTCCCTCTCTTGAATTGCCTAAGTGCGCCGATGATCTATCACTCGCTTCATGGAGGAGAGTTGACTTGCTCGCTTCACTAAAGAGGGGATAATGAATAGGGCGCCTAAGACCCAGCGAAAAGTACTGAAATGACTCGAACCCATGACTCGAACCTCACTTCAATTTAAATCTTTCTGCACGCTCCTTTCACCGTCGGCTCGAACTGCCCTGTGGGGCTCGCACTTCGCTACTGACTCGAGGGCTATATCAATCTCCCCTTCCTCCCGATCTGCCTATCTTTCCCCGCCTGCTTCTCCCGAACCGAACCCCGACTGCTTTGTTGAGGAACGAGCGAGAGCTTAGTCAAAAAAGGAATGAGCAGCACGGATGGATTACTTATCGCTCATCTAGTCTCGAGATTCCTATCGATCGAATGGAGATCACGACGCGCCAAGACCCATGTTCAAGAATGCGTGAAAATGGCAATTTCAGACATGGGCTGGGCTATCAATTCTGAATTCACCAAAGAGAAATATATGAACCAAACAATTGAGAGAGATATGACAGTTTCTTATTATTATAATAAGAAAGAAAGACAGACATCTGATCGAAGAAGAAAGACACGGACATCAGATCAGCAGCATGAGACACGGACACAAGAGACTTCTCTGATCGGCAGCGCAAGAAGAAAGAAACGGAAATGAAAGATGAGGATGAGGATTCCCGGGGCTCCCCAGGGGACTGTTGTCCTGCTCGAACGAACACTGAAACTGCTGCTCGTGCTCCCAATGCTGGAACTGCCCGACCACCCTATGGAATATGAGGCCTACCAACGACCAGTCCCATTGGACCACTACTGCTCCCTCACTTGACTTGGTTGGGCCCTGCGAACTGAACTCTTTCCTTTTCTTTCCCTTGCTTCTTCCTCGGCTCACCCTATCCGCCCTCTTCTATCCGAAGTCTCCCCTCCATTCCCGACGTGCGCTCCGCAGCTTGCTTTCATTATTCCCATGCTTCTCTTTAATTCCCGTGCTCTCTTTTCATTCCCTTCCTTATGCGTCCGACGTGCTTGGCTTAGTGCCCTTTAATCTCCTTCGTACGCGTCCGACGTGCTTGTTGGCTTAGTGCCCTTTAATCTCTTGAGTACGCTTCTACTCGACTACTTTTCTATTCGTACGCATCTGACGGGCTTAAGAAAGTATCCTTGAATTCGTTTTTCATCTCTTGAGTACGCATCTGACGGGCTGGGCTTAGCTTAATTCCTTTCATGTACGCATCTCATCTCTACTCGACTACTCTACTCATCTCTTGAGTACGCATCTACTACTCATCTCATTTCTATTCGCTAATAAAGTCCTACTCATCTCTCTCACTAGTTCTGTTCTGTCGTCCTTGTCCTTATCGATCTCTGCCTCTGGCTTCTTCTTTATCTCAGTTCGGAATGAACGCCAGGTTGAGTTGAGTTGGAAGTGCACGAACGAGTCTTATTAGTCTTATTCGCGTGAGTTGAGCGACCAGACCAACGAGTGCAATGGAGCAGTGGCTCGTGAGTTCCTCTACTATTAACTAAGAAACGGATCAATCACACTGATCGGATAGAATGCAATGCCTACGTGGGATAGAAGCCTACTCGACAATGAAGATGAAAACGAAGTGGAGCCAGATGAAAAGTGCTTGAACGAACCGAACCGAACCTGCTTGAACACCGGAATGCTACTCTGATTGAATGAAGAACGTTTGCTCGTGCCCCTTCTCTTTGATTGAACGCTTCAACGACGGTCTCTAGTTCAAGGTTCAAAGGTCGACGTACGTCTCGGGTCGATCCTACTGATCTCTAGTCTCTGTCTGGTCTCCTCATACCTTATTGTTCTGATCACGGACCCTTCACCCTTCCGTTGTCCCATAGTTCGGCGCTCCCTATCTACTTCTTCTTGTTCTGATCACTGAAGACTGACCCTTCCTCCCTTCAAATCCCTCTCGCTTTCGTACCCTATCTCTACTGATTCTTGTTCTGATCACTGAACCTTCCATTGTCCTGTCCTTTCGTTCGGCGCCACCCAACTTCACTGAATTCCGAGTGAACTGAAATCTGAAATGCAATGCTTTCATCTCATCTCTATTCGTACGCATCTGACTGACGACTCTATTCGCATCTACTAAGAAAGTGCTACTCCTCTCTTTCGTACGCATCTGATAAATGTTTGTATTCGTCAAATAGAGACATGTGTTTGTATTCGTCAAATAGCAACAAATGTGTCTATATGACAAATAGAGACATAACGATTCAAAGACATGTTTGTATATGACAAATAGAGACAAGAGAAAGAGAAGGGAAAAGAACTATGAAACCAGAGCAGAGGAGCTCTTCCCAACTGAATTAAAAGTGAGTTCTTCCGATCTGGGAACGAGAACTTGAACCCCTGGAACCACTTCAATGGCACGAACACACTACTGAAACGGGCTACTTCCCGGGGCAGCGACCAACGATTCTTTATTCGCGGGGCTGGTTCTCCCATATGTGTCCTGGCTTCTGTCGTTCTTCCTAGTTAGTGTCTTCCGTCGTTTTTCCTGGTCGTGTCTTTCCTCTTCGGCATTAGATCTGGGAACAGAACCCTTCTCACTTCACTTCTGGTCTCTAGCTCCACCTGTTGTTCAAAGGTCAACTCAACATGGCTTTCCCGAGTTCATTCCTATAATAAAGCCGACCAGGCGTTCCAAAGGTCAAACCGACCCACAACCCAACTCCTACTATTCTCTTCTCTATTTCCCTACTGCCGTCGCGTGTCTGTGCTTCTTTCTTTCCCCGTTCAATTCTCTGCTTCCGTCGTTCTTATCAGTTCTTTCTAGTTATTCCTAGTCATTCTTCCCTCGTGAGTTCTTCTATTAATAAACAGATCAAACCCTATTCTATTCAGATGTGGTTCATGCTCACATAATAGCAAAGTCATTAAAGATTTCCTAATCAAAACGACAAGAGGAGACATTGGTCTTTTCATGTAGCTGGGTAGTCAAGTAATTAAGCTAAGGAAAAACGACTTCTTCAGTTATGAATTGTTATCTCGCATATATGCTAAACCACTGAACAGAGGGCAAGAAAACGACAGAACCACTTCAGAAGTCATCAAGTTTTGTCCGATATAGCTGGAAAAGCTGAGAAATTATGTCAGTTGACTTGAAGCCTACTCGAACTCAGATCCCTACCCTCACTTCTGACCTGACTGATCGCAGCTCCCGAACGGCTCATGAACTGCGATCCCGAACAAAAGAATGGGGCTCCTGGCTCATGAACTCTTTCCTCTGCTTATGCCTGCTCTTGGTCTCTTGCTTCTCTGGGCTTGCTTGCTTCTCCAAGTGAACTTGCTGCTTCGGCGTGCTTCTTCGCTGGTTCCTTAGCGCGATATTACTTCTCCTTTATTCTTCACATTCAGATTCGAAGTGGGTCGACGGAGAATCAGATGACCTATGAACTCAGTTCCGCCTTAGGAGGAATGGAATATGGGCGGGATTAGTTGAGCTACCACTGAAACTGAACGAACAACGTGAACGAACGAGTCTGTCTGATGCCAGGTTGAGTTGAGCGAACGAGGAGCAGAGCTGCTATTCTAGTATTTTGGGGAAGAAGCTACTGGTGCGTGCTACGAATGAGATAGATGGCAGCTGGGCAGGCTCAAGTCTTATCTCATCTCATATAGCTGAAAAAGGAAGAAAGTAGAATTGACTTCGGCAACACCACATCATCTGTAAGAAAGTCTTATCCCACATAGTTTTTGCTGTGAAACCACAGAAATTATGAGAAAAGATGAAAGCATTCGCCCTTCCCGGCTCACTGAACCCACTGAACTCCGCCCTAGTCTTAGTCTGCTCGGCTGCTTCTGCTTCCTTGCAATAAGATAGGACTTTGACTGCTATGTCGGCATGCACTCAACATGAAATTAAAGCCCTGGTGAAGAGGTGCCTAACAAAGCTTTAGGAACAAGCGACGATAGCTAACTCGCTGGGTCCTAATTCGGAATGCTGCTCACGGGGTTCAATTCAGTGGTCAGCCAGCTTGGACCTTGGACCGGGAAGCTATAGAGGGACGAAAGCAAGAAAGAGTCGCATGAAGAGGAGCGGGATGACATGACCAAAGGAGGGGATCAGTTTGAAAGAGATAGGCGAGGGAGAAAGCTTAAAGACGAGTCAGCCTAAGCACGGGCAAGAACTCTGAGTTTCCCAACAGGCTACTATCTCTTATCTTCATGAATGACGCGAAAGATCAGAGGTAGCGGACAGGGGGAGGCGAATCTACTTGGGGCAAAGCTCGGAGTCTCTAATCCTAATGCATCGAATCCCGACTGGTCTGAAGGTGGCCCTCTATGACCCAACAGCTTAAAGAGTAGAGTAGGCGGCGAGGTTACAATCCTTGATGCTGGAGAAGCATAGACTGAGCAGATAGACCAATGGGAGGAGTGTGAGAGAGGAAGAAGCTTATTCTAAAGCCCCGAACCGGGATCAAATCTTTGCTCCTTGTCAGTCGCTTTGTTTTACATATATTAGCGTTTGCTCGTCGTAAAGAGGAACGTATCAGCGCTAGCGTCGTAACGATAAGATGCAGCAAGACAAGAGAAGCAGCGAAGTACGACCCGAGACCCTAGTTTAGTTCCCGAGCTAGACTATCCGAACAGGACGGGCGTCTTGCCTAGCTGGACCCCTCCTTTCATGAGCTCTTCTCTTCCCCTCTTTGGAATACGAATATGCTATGCTACTAATGGCTTTAGTTCCTTAAATAAAGCACCGCTCCGTTCTCTTCTCTTCCCATTCCCACTAGTGGACCATCCTTGCTCCACTTCGTTCCAGTCTTGATTCAATGGTTTAAGCCTGAAATGCATGATTCCAGCATTAAAGGAAAGAAATGAAAGAAGCATGTGTTAAGCGTAGAGTCAGAGCACTCCGACGAGTCCCAGTCAAGGATAAAACGAGTCAAAGGTGGGGTGGCTACGTAGAACCGGAGACGTAATTCCATACTAACCGGAGACTCCAACGCAACCATACTAACGAAACAATGAAAGCAGGAAGCAACATTGATCGCTCCAACGGAAAGTCTCATCTGCGTAGTCTCGAGCAGCAGTCCCTAGTCTCATATGCATTGGATCCGTTATTAGCGAGGATGAAGCTCGGATGGGGAAGCTTTAATGCGAGGTGGATGATCCGTTTCGAGCAACTATCCCTAGTCGAGTCTCATCTCATCTATATATAGAACTGGAGTGAAAGATAGATCAAGAGAAGAAGGGGAAGAGGATACAGGTGGATCTGGATTGATAGAAAATGGGGTAGCGTAGAGCGAGGTAAGCGAAAACCAATGGGAGTGGCTAAGAAGCTCCATGAGCAAAGCCCTAACTGTAGCCGGAGGGGAGAAGATCGACGTAGAGACGCAGAGAAGTAGTGGTAAGGCCGCTAAGTAAAGAAACGAGTGCAACGACGCGGAGAAGTAGTGGTAGGAGTCTCTGCCAAGGTAAGGTGGAAGAACTGTGGGCCTTTATCAAAGAAGAGGAAAGGAGGGGCAAAAGAGGATGCCATCCGCAGAAGTTCTCCCTCGTGCTTAAATTAAATCATAGTACCCAGTCTCTCCTTTAGCCGGACGTGCGTAGCGAAGAGCGGCGGTCCAAAGCAAAGAAGCGGGGATCTAAAGGGAAGGGCACTATGAAACCAGAGCAGAGTAGTTGAGGTGGAGAGACGTCCCTCATCATCTATTAAGAAAACGGATCAAACCGAGAAAGAAAGTACGATAAGAAAGAGAAGGAATGCGCGCCGAAGTGCAAGTTCCCATAGAGAATTGCATGCCGAACGAAGAGCGCGACTGACCATAAGGGAAGGAGCGGAGCATCATTGGAAGCAGACGAGCGAGGAGTCCTAGCGAAGTAAACGAGACATCAATCAATGACCAATCTAATCTATCGCAGACAGCCTCAAACAAGGCTTAAAACGCATTTCTTATTTATCAAACAACGATCTTGGATTTCAAGTCCGATAGCAGCGTCTACGAGCGAGGAACTTCATTGCCAATGATGCTTCTGATTCCTTGCTTGCTTGGGATTCCCTGGGACTGCGAGCACTGCATTCTGTGCGCTGCCAAGGCTCACTTCTCCTCTCTTCCCCGGCTCACTGATCCGCCCTCTCCTCTTATGCTTCGGCATGCTTTCTCTTCTCCGGGTCAAGTTCGGCATGCAAATCTCATAACTTCAGTGGTTTTGCTATTATGTGAGCATGAACTTGATGTTGAAGCATCGAATGAACAAAACGGAAGATCAGAGTTTAAGCATCTCCCAGAAGACACTGAAATCTTCAACCCGAGACTAGTGGGAGGAGCCAGCCAACCATAGTTGGTACTTTTTGAGACCGTTGACCCGGTGGAGCCTTATCGACCCGAGACAAGACCCGAGACAAGAGACCCGATAGGAGCAGCCATGACCATTCAACCAGTAGGAGAGGAGCAGGCCAACCAGTGACCATTCGACCGAGCCCCCAGACTCGAGACCCCGGACCCTCCGCAGGGCGTCGATCAGGCATTCCTAATTTCTTGCTCGTCGTACACCAATTTTGCGGGTCTCGTCTGGTTAATCATTTCAATTGATTCCTCGCATTCAGATTGCGGTCTTCAGAGGGAGATTCCTATCCTCGTTGGAGCGGGTATCGGATGGTCTCATCTGGACATCTGGTTAAGAATGCTATAATTTCTTCCTCGTTGGATCTGATTTATGCTTCTAGGTTAAACTTTGTCTTTACCAGATCTTTGTAGAGCTCTTGCTCAGTTCTGGAACTTCACCCATCTGTAGGGATGCTCCAGTTCGTTCCTTATTGCACCTCCCTGAGACACGCTAGCCCCCTTCCCTCAAGCCTGGGAGCCTGATATGGATAGCGACGGGAATACTCGAAGCTGGTGATCGGAAGGGAACTCGATGCAACTTTTGCTAAGCATCGGAATCATACTCGAAACGAAGCTGGTGATCGGACTCCTGAAGTTCGAAAAAAGTTCTACTTCCCGTGTTGCAATAAAATAAGTTCTTTTTCAAGTTTCACTTCCCGTGGACTTAACTTATTTACTTGACTTATAAGATTGACTTTACTTTCTTTGAACTTTCTTTTGTTTTTGTTTTTTCTCTTCGTTTTAAGCCTATAAAAAATATAAAGAATTTTCAAGTTAGAAACGTTTTTTCTCTTCTTCTTTTTAAGCCTTAAATAAATAGAAAATCCAAAGAGTTAAACACCTTAGAAAGTTAGAAACCTTTGATTAATGCCTTAAATAAATAGAAAACCAAAAGATTATTGAAGTCGTTCTCACTCGGACCATAAAGAAATGTGAATAATAATGTTTTAAAGTAAGAAAGAAAAGTTTGAAACTTCTTTCCCGCCTTAAAGAAATAGAAAACAAAAACGAAGGACGTTCATTTTCTTTCACTTTAGGCAGAACTTGCACTTAGGTGTGAAAAGGGGTCGACTGAACTTATATTTCTCCTTTCACTTGGAATGAAAGAACAGAAGTTATATCCGTAGAGTGAATGAAATTATATAAGCGGCCATTCACGACTGGAAAGAAAAGAGTCAATGAAAAAACCACGCGAGGACATTCAACCTTTGAAAAAAGAGAATCTAAATGAATAGAAAACAAAATGCACTCCCAGTCTCACTATAAAAGATGAAAAATGAACCCAGAAAATGAACCCCCTTAGTAAAGATCTTTTAAGCGAACCACTATTAAGAGTAAATTCCATTTAGATACTTGTTCGATAATCTATTATGATACTTTAAATAATCTATTGAAGTGAATGAGAAGAGGGTTTAAGATTGGGTCTTGAATTGGATCGAACGTGGTATATCAAGATAAAGATCTATCTGCAAAAAAACCATTTTCTTTCCCTCTAACGATAGAGAGTTCATGCAGCAACAGTCGTCAATGCTATGGCATTGACTCTTTTGAAAGAAAGTTTCGTTTTTTGGTTTTTCACTCTTCTACATCTACTATTTGCTTAACACACGCATAAACGTACCTCATGCAATGAAATCCCAGCTAGTAGACGCTCATAGTCACACTTCGCACCACGGAAGAGGGGGCTCCATTAACTCCTTTCCTTACATGACACACTTCCCCTATCTCCCACCTCTAAAAGCACACGCTCCTCGCGCCCTTAATCACTAACTCGCAGTCGGCTCCTTCTCCCTTTCCTTCGCGAGGCTCCCGCTCCTATCCTTGATCCCCGCACCTTGAATAAGAAATTCAATTATTCATTTCAGAGTCAAGAGACTACCTTTCTTTCCTTTCCTCTATGGCTTTTAGCTGCAGTCTAATATGCTATGGCATTGACTCTTTTCTTTCCATTTACTCTTTTCTTTTGGGTTTTTTTAGCTGCAGTCTAATATGCTATGGCATTGACTCTTTTCTTTCCATTTACTCTTTCCATTTACTCTTTCCTAACTTGAAAACGAGCCTCACTTCTGAGTCGTGAATGGAAGGTGGGGATTAGATCTTTCGTAGTGTGCAAATTACGAATCAAGGAGTCTAAATTGCTACGCAATTTACTCCTTCATTCACTCTACCCAGCATTCACGATTTACTTATTGGGGCTAAGCAATTTACTCCTTCATTCACTCTTAACTTGAATTCACGACTCTCTACAGTTGGGGGCTACGCTATTTACGACTATCCTCAGGAAATACCATGAACTCTACGGATGCCCTATCTTCCATCTGAGCGGACCTCCCACCCGTGGAAGTGGTCATGCCTACGAAGCTGCTATGCCGGAGAAGCGCTATAACTAGTCCAGGTCTCAACGTTATCAGGCTCTACTCACGAGGGAGACTCTCATCTCACTGTGCTCCGGTGCGGCAGTCTTCTTCCCATCAGCCTTAAAGTGGCACGCCTAGCCGACCGGCTTTGATAGATGAATTCAGGAAAGCCGCAGTCGGTGACGGATGCTAAGGAATGGTGCTCGAGAAGGCACCCTGTGGTCTGACACACGAGAGCTGAATCAGGAATTCTAGTTGAATGGAAATCTGGTGAACGGGTTCGCCCATGTATCCTACTTCTTGTCTGAGCCTTGTCCCACGCACTCATACCTTGATCTGGTCGGGTCCTGTGCTCGGCGTCACTATTCGCTCTTCCTCATTCCCATCTGTCCAGCTCGGCGTCAATATTCGATGCTCTTCCTCATTCCCATCTGTCCAGACCGATCTCACTCTCCGATCTATTTCAAGTAGAATGGCCCGATCGAGATCTCTTCAACCTGTGCTGCGAATGATAGTGATGAACTTAGCAGACGAGGCATCATTCATTATAATATTCTAGCTTCTTGACTGCTATTCGAAAGAAAGAAAGTCGGAGCGAGCCAATTATATCGCCGACGCTGCGAGTGCGAACGAACTCCCGGTGCCATCCTAAAGAAGGAACTCAACTCTAAAGGACCTAGCTTCACCTATTGAGCAGCGGGATGGGATGAGCCTCCTAATAGCAGCATAAAGAAGAACGGGATCAGCCGTAGTCAAGCAGGTAGTGAAAAAAGGATGAGCCTCCGTAGAGCAGGTACTTCAATAGTAGTGAACTATAAATACAGTAGTCAACTATCACTATCAATAGTAGTCAACTATCAATAGTAGTTAAAAAGGTGCGAGCTGGTAGTTCAGTTCAAAGGAAGAGCTGGTAGAGATAGTGCGGAGCTGGTCTGGTGGAGATTTAAGATGCAGAGCTGGGTCATTTCTTTTATAGAATGAATAGATAGGGCACTTTTGAGCCGAAGAGAGAGGTTGAGAGCCGACCACTCGTATATAAGCATTTCTAGTTCAAGTACTCGTAGCATTTTCAAGTAGTTCTAGTTCAAGTTGTCTGGAGTGTAGGTGCTGGGATCCGAGCAGAGGGCAGACGACTCCGGCAGACTCATATCCCCAAGGAGAAGGGAAGGCATAGGGCAGTTGAGCGCGGTCACAGCTAGATCGGTCTCCCGCAACCGTACCACCCGTGGAAGATCAGAGCTTGGGCTTCGTTGAGCGCAGAGTCAAGCAAAGCGATAGCTACGCGCGATCTCTGCAATCCTATTGAATCTTTGCAATCCTAGAAGATAAGAAATTCATAAAATGACTAGGACTATCCCCGTCTACACGTCGCTGCGCTCATCGGATAGTCGTAAATGGTCTTTCCTTCTCCTTTCAGCAACAAGATCTTTATACGTTTTGAATAGCCATTCACGTATTAAGCTGGAGTTCATGGGTAGAGTTCAAAACAGAAACTACGAAAGATCTATCCCTACCCTTATCAGTCGAGCCAAGCACCAAGAGTTAATGGAACAAAGCCATTAACGTATTAAGCTGGAGGGAATGAAGGTACGAGCGCTGCGACGTGGCTCCGCCATTGACGACTATCCTACGAAACGTAGAAAGATCTACCCGTGGGATTCTCGACTTCTCTTTGACTATAAATACGAGGAATGGACTGTTTCCGAATAGCCTAATTTGATTCCGATAATCATAATCTACTTTCTCAGTCCTTATTTGACTTCTTAGCTGCTTGAACGTGGCGAGGCAGGAGTAGGCGAGAAGGCAAGCCCGCACGTGGGCAATATCGGAAATCTTCCTGTGCATCGAATAGAGGCAACTCCATCGAGTTAATGTGCAGGGAAGTCGCACTCAGACTAGCAGTCGTTCACAAGAGAAGAGCCTGAGAATCTAGAGCCAGTAAGGTAATCTTCGAGAAGCCACCAGAGGAGATGACCAAGCATTTGAGGCCTTTGTATATCTTCACATTGATGGGAAAAACCGGTATCCAGAGTTGAGTCTTGGTGGACAATGGAGCCGAGGTGAACATCCTGCCACATGGTAATAATCTTATCCAAGTCTGAACACCCTCTTCAGTCTCAGTCACTGATGGAGGCCTAGCTCAAAGGAAAGAATGAAAGTGTCTTTACCTGTGGGCAATACTACTACCCCCACGGAGCGGTTAGCTTTGTTTGTGGTGGATGGGACTGCAGCCAGATTCTGCAAGGAGACGGAGACCAAGCAGAGCCAGCCCCACCCGAGATTGACACAGAAAGGATAGAGACTGGAATAGGCCGTAAGTCATCTCACTTTCTCGCCCAGAAGCAGATGACGAGAGAAAGATTAAGCCTTTTACGAAGAGGTTGAAGGCCCCTGCAAAGAATTATTAATATACTATTGAAAATAAAGCATGGCTGACTGTGTGTTTGAAGATGAGAGCCATAGGCTTACTCTACAGGCCAAGTTGTTTGACCACCAGCACCTAAGAAGATGTAAATAAGGCTGAAGTGCAGGATCCATTCCTAGACTCTTCTCTAGGAGAGGGGACAGAATCACAGCCTACATTCATTAGTAGCCTTCTTTCTGAAGAGCAGCAGAGGCAGTTAATCGTGCTACTCCATGAGTTTAGGGATTACGACGAGATGCCTGGACTGGATAGGAAGTTCATCGATGATCATTTTGATTTGGCCTTTTGTGATCGAAAGAACCTATGAAGAGTTGTCAACCTACATAACCACTCCTCATACCAAGTACCAAGAAATTGGTATCGCCGTCGTTATCATTATAACAATTTCGGCCCAAGCAACTTATAGTAGTCGTGCCTGCCCAGTTAGTAAGTTGTAAGTTCGAAATATAACTAGTCTCACACCCCCCCTCTTATATACTATACCATTTATACTCCAGGCACCAGTCTAACATGGCTATGAAAAACGACTACTGATCTGCGATTCAAAAAACACACTACGAAAGAATCTACCAACTTACTTATATTATATTTAGGCAACTTACTTATATTATATATTATTTAGGGCCCCTAATGGCAATTTCGAGCTATTGCATACCCCAAATTACGGTATTGCGATCCCGTCCTCGGCCCTCTCAACTTACTTATAGGGCGCTCGAGCTATCACCCCAACTTACTTATATTAGGGTCACTCGGACCTCATTACAGGATATTTCGATCCCTCGTTATCACTCGGCCCTCGCTTTCGTACGATACAGTTTCTAGCAAAGAAGGGAAAACCTTAGAACCTCCCGAGGTGTGTCATTCTGTCTACTCTCTCACTGATGCTAGGGGCCAAGCGGGGAAGTGTCCTTCTGGCGATTCAAACCAGTCCTCTTTTCTGCCTTTTTTTCATAGGGTCGTGGGTTAGACTTAGGTGGATCATTCAATCATAATGGGGCAGTTGGCTTGTAGGATATCCTTAGTCGATAGTGCTTGCCCTCCGTGTCCTCCATCTTTTGCCACCTACCTCTCCCCCTTGTGACCTATTCGTGTGTACAGGTAAGCAGAAGGTCTAGAGCTTGAGTCCCCATTCTCTTCTTCTTCCTAACTTGTATACGAGGACAGGAGTTTAGAAAAGATGGGAAGAGATAGTCAACCGTCCCTAGGTCTTAGGAACTACCTCTTACACAGTGTAAGAAAGGAATTGAATTACTGTTTAATTAGCTAGGGTGGTAGCGGGCCTCAGGGGATCCTTTACAAGGAAGTCAAGGAAGGAAAAGGCGGGCCATTAGACCCCGTCGTTCTCACAAAAATAAGTGCGAATAATTCTCGTCAACTTATAAACTGACCTTTTTGGCAAAAAAACACTCTCTCAACTTACTTATAAACTGACTTTTTTGGCAGCAACAGCAACTTATATATGAATGGGCCTGTAAGTCAGTTCTGAGGATAGTCGTAAATTGCTACGCAATTTATACTCCCAACTTATATATATTTAGGCAAAACTACGAAAGATCTGCCCTTACTTAAATCAAATATAGTTTGTCCTCCCGGAAGTCTTTTTTGAACTCTTCTTTCCTTTGGGGCAATTTACGACTATCCATTCAAAACGTAGAAAGATCTTTCCATGAACTCTATCTTGTAATGAACTCTTGGAATGAACTGAAGGTACGTAGCCAAAACCTTTCATAAGCTAATATAGTGTTGGTGCTACGCCTAATGAACTCAACTCACTTAAACCATGAACTTTGACCTTCGGCTCCCTACTCAGGAATTTGCCTAAGGGCAGAGCTCTTGCTGCACTCAACTAATAATTGTTATGATTCAAGTATATATAAGGTCAGGCAGGAAGAATACCTTTGCTAGCGCTTTCCACGTCGCTACCGCTCGTCCCTTCCTTCTGTCTTGCAGCCTTGATGCTCAGTTCTATTCTCCCGCACACCCGCTCTCTAAAGGCTAGCCGGGAGGCAATCGGGTTTGGTTTGCCTAGATAGGAAGTGCGCTTGCAGTGCTTCTAGTAACGATTTTGAAGGAAGCACCACGACGATAATGAATGGGGGTTCCACACCAATGAGAAAAGAACTTAAATAAAGTAACCGATCTTCCGAAACCAATCTGTAGTCGGATAATTGGTGGTCGGGTAATCGGTACATCGGTATGGAGGAGACCCTGACTAACCTCTTTTTTGGCAATTTAGCTTCTATTCTATTATAGTTGCTATTTAGTTTTGATCTCCTCTGCCGGCTCGGTCAGCTTCATCCATTTTTTATGTAACTAGCTCGGATGCGGGTCAAATAAAGAAAAGAAATCGGTTCAACTGTAGCTTAGACCGGGCAGGTGGTGGGTCAGCTGAATCAATCCAATCAATTTATTTCACTCGGGTTGGAAGGTGACTGGGAAGAACGGAAAGTGTTAAGAGACAGGAACCTTTTTTGATGATAAAGACATGGCAAAAATGCACCCACTAGTAATTACAACCTTTAGGGAAAAAAAAAGAAGAAAATCCTAGCTTTAGGGGAAAGATCATAGATAGATTATCCGGACTAGATCCTAGGAAGCAAGCCTTGGTTAGAGGTTTTCAAGTAGGAAAATCCGTAGAAAGGGTCTGCAAGAGAAAGAAGGGTTGGAAGATAGATGAAGAAACCGCTGCCTCCCCTCGGCTTTCTATCAAAGAATCAAACCCTGGATGCTTCGCCCCAACCATTTCTTTCTCAATGTTTACATTGAGCCGGGGAAGCAGCAAGAGAGAGAGATTGAGTGCTAAAGTCTACTGTTCCGGTCCCCGGTCCATATGTGGGTCATCCAGTGGATTTGCAACCGGCTAATTTTGCCCTTTTCTAAAAAAATGCAATGAAGGTCAGACTGATGCTGCTCTTCCAACTCGATCTCTTGGTTCTAGATATGTATCCTTATTTGGGCGAGATGATGGCGGGGGCGATCTCCAATGCCTCTTCCTTTCCTGCTCCTATTGAAGATGCCTTCACTTCACCTCTGCTTCCCCTGCACCTAGAGGATATAAGACTGATGTGACTATAGATCTGGAATTGACTTAGATGCAGGTTTAAAATGCAAAAAAAAAATCTCTGACTGGGGAATAAAAACCTGCTCCTGCCTTTTCCTCTACTAGATTTTCGGTTCCGTTCCGTCAGGCTTCTTCTTGCAGTTTCATCTAATCTTTCATCGTAGTCGGCTAAGAGATCACCACATCTTTGTCCCGCTGGTCAGTATAAGGCGACATTACTTTCCATCACAATTAGAAGGAAGGCCATAATAAGTAGTTTCTTTCTTCCATTCACCAGTTGAAGATGGACTCAGAATGTTTTCACGATCTGCCCGATGGAGAGGGATTGCATCTATTCAGAGATGCCACAAGTGCCAAGTGCATGCTCATTTGATCTACGCGTCTCCAACGGAGCTTCATAACCAAACCACACCATGGCCCTTTGCATTATATTGCCTAGATATCATAGGAAGGTGTTAACCCGAAGGCGGCCAATTGGACATGAATACATCTTAGTAGCTATCGATTCTTTCACAAAGTGGGAAAAAACCCTCCTATACCACGATCACAGCTTCACACTCATAAGCTTAGGAACGTTAATGCTTTTTTCCGAGCTACTTTACTATTATCTTTCAGGCGCGCACCTGCCCTAAAGCTGTAAGCGGGGTTTAGTCAAGTAAAGCAGAAGGCGAAAGAAAGACAGAAGCGGAGGGCCTGCCTGACGACGCCCAAGGAGGCTCCCGTGAAAGGAACTACCATGGAAGGAAGTAGCACTTGCCGCCTTGCATAGCATGTCGAGAAGACTTTTCCTTTCAAATATGAATTGTATGCCCCCTATGAAAGGGTTAGATCGTCTAGATACCGAACATAGACTCTAATCCATTAATGAGATAGAGGGAAGTTACAAGACTTTGGAAAGAGATATAGATATAGGAAGTCCAATCCACACCTTAACTGCTAGTTCTATTTATTATCTTTTTTTTTGGGGGGGGGCGTTAGGGAAGAAAGAGGGGCCTATAACCTATATTCACAACGTCAAGTTCAATTTCTTCATTTGAAATTCATTTCAACATTCATATGAACGGCATCCGCGTATGAAACTCTTCTGTGTCGGCGTCTACTCATTCGAATGCTTCAGCGGAGGATTCGGCTTCTTATGATGCGGATTATTCTTATTCAGTTTTGGCTTCAGATTCGGAATCCGTCTCGGGTGAGGGTCAAAAACAGTAGAAGACACTTTTGCTGTTCACGCCCCCGCAGCTATTTCAGAAAGGGCTACTAGCTCTTGGAGTAAGGGCATTAATTAGGGTTAGGCGGGAAAGGAAGTCACTTCCGGGATTAGCTCTTTTCAGGACTCTGCTGCTATTTACTCATCCGCTGGGATTGGAATACTTGACTTGCTTGCTTTCAAAGCCTAGTAAGTAGTTGGAGGCGTCTTCTTTGAACTAAAAAACTATTTTACTTGAATTCTTCCTGTGAGTGAATCCTATAAACTAGACTCTTCCGAAATTGCGTGCGTAAGAGAAAGAGATTCGTCTTGCCGGGTGTGATTGATGCGCAGAAGAAGTTCTTTTCTCCCATGCCTTTCTTGGTTGGTAAACCCAACAGGAGCTCGAAACCGCCGATAAGGGCTTCACAACGAGTCCATCGAAACGAAGCAAATTAATTATATTTATATTATAGTAGTAGCACTGATTGCCACTTATGCCTTCTTAGCCGTGTCGTGAAAGTCCTTTGCTCAAGTGCTCAAGGAAAAAGGGATCTTTTACCCTTACCGTTCCGAGGGTGTAGAGTTCTTCTCACTCGTATTTGCTAGTGGTGAATCATATCTATATTTATGGTCGTTAGCCCCTACATTTTAATCGTTTGCTATAGAGTCTCATCCCCCCTCTCTATCTTTGTTGGCGTAACCGCCCCTTGATTGGGCGTATGTAAATGCCCGGTAGTATGAGCTACTTCCTCTTAGAATGATCACTAGCATTACCTATTGAAGACTTTCTTTTCCCCAAAGGACTCTCTTTCACGCCGACTTCCCCTATCTTTTCACTCGGCAGTCTGTCAGAGTTAGCGCTTCGGCTCTTATTTCTTTCTCTTTTCTTTCTATATGATATTACTCCCCCGGTTAAAGGAGTAAGTCGGATTGAGAGCCTTTATTTCTAAATGACTTTTCGCTCTTTTACTAGGCCAAAAGAGAAATCCACCTTTGTAAAGTCTGTTGGAGGTGCAAATTACGCCTTTACTCTAGCTGCTCTTGGTGGTTGAGTAAGGGCATTGAGCTTAGGCCTACCCCTACTCTCAAGGTAGGGTAGTTAAGTCACCCGAGGATCACTCTCTCCAGAGCCGGGAGTGCAGCCAATTAACAAAACCGATTAAACAACAAGTCTGGAGCAGCTCAGTCCAGCTAGCTTCTTTGCCAATTAGCTACGTTCGTTCCCCTCCCCCTTAAGTCAAATAGGCTGGTCACGAAATGTCTTTGTCTTCTGCCAATGCGGCGAGTCCTGTGCCTTCGACCTTCGTGGTTGTGTGTCCTTCCAGCCTTAAAGCAATCGGCGGTACTTCAACATGAGTAGGGTGAAGAGGTGAAAGAAATTACTTACTAAAGGAAGAAGGCGCTAGGGCCGGTGCGATGCCTTCTATATATAATGAATATACCTGTCCAGGTGCAGGCTGGTGCTTTTTTGGGGGGTTTATGGACGGTGGTATTATTACCACCTATCGGCGTGGTCTTTTGTTTGATTGTCTTTATTGAGGGGCCTAAATAAAGTATTTGAGGCTGAGTAGCTGAACTATTTAGAGTAAGACCCGGAGGTGGTAAAAGAAGTAACTAGTTCAATCCCCTTCTTCCTTCTCAGACATGGAACTTTCTATCCTCTCCTTAGAGTCGAGAGACTACTTTCCTCTCGCTTCGTAGACTACGCTCTTACCCTTTTCTTTCGGTCGAGCTAGGCTTCACTTCCTATCACCCTTAGTTGAAGGAGAGCGTAGGAAGCCAAAGACCTGTTTTGAGTTCTGAGTTGAATAAGGCAGGGATAGGTGAATTTTGAGATCAGAATCGGTCTTCGATCCGTTCATTCTGTCTTCAGGGCATACTATAGTATAAAGAAGAAACGAGGGAAGCTCATTCCGGCAGGAAGTCAGGGACTCCCTTAACTTATTCGTGGAACAGAGGCAGATAGTAATTGGTATTCGGACAGATAACGAAGATTTAGGCGGGACCACTAGAGATGCTCCTCTACTAAAGGCTATCGGAAAAGCAAGAAAGATAAGGGAAGGGGTCAAGTACAAGGAGGGAGGATTGCTTCTCTTTAAGGGTCCTTCAGTTCGACTAAAGTTGAACTTCCCGTTTGCCTAATTGATTTGATAGTTAGGGAGATTTGAGGGAGAGGAAGATTCCATTCTTTATACCATGTAATTCATCTGAAGATTCAGATATTCGAAATACATTTCTTAGATGAAGATGATTCAATTCTATATACCATTCATCTGAATCAAATTCTATTCGACTAACTATAGAATTTGAGCGACGTGAAGAAGCAGGTTGTTTTTCCTTACCTTACGCAGGCTATTTAGGATCTGATCTTCCTAAGTGGCAGTGGCATGCGCGCAAGGCTTTGAGGAGGCACTTTCTGCGCACCTTTCTGCGTTCCGGTCCGTCGTGAGCAGTTGCTTTTGCTTGACTCTGCCCCCCAACTTACTTATATTAGGCTCACTCCTTATGGAATGAGAGATCCGGTCAGTCAATAAAGAAGGTCTGTCTGGTTCAAATGAGTACGCTACAGGCACCACTGGAGAGGAGAGAGGATTCCTTTGAGTTGAGTACTTGGCTCGACTGAAAAGAGAGGTACGAGCATCGCGACGTGGGAACGTTCGGGACAAACAGGAGAAAGACTACAGCCGTGAATGGCATACTTCTTATACAGCAAATCCGAACTGAGAAAGATTCTTAGCTGCTACTTATACCGAACTCCCTCATAGTCATATATTATAATAGCCCCGGCTGAGACAGATCTTTGTAGCTCTACTTATAATTATAAGGAGAGGAGCTAATTCGTCTCCTAAGTTGGCGAGGGCGAGTTAAGGTTCAAGAGAGGATCCAACTGCTGCAGCTGCTGTTCTTATCCTAATGTGAGCGTTACTATTCATTCACTATAACCCTCAAGGAGACGGAAAGGGACTCCAATTCTGTATTATCTTTGGGAGCAGCTGGGAGAGGGGCTAAGTAGGAGAGCTCTCGCTACAGCTATAGAGTATTACATCATTTAAGAGCTCGACCGAAGTCCGAGGAAAAGCTATTAATATAATCAGAGAAACCCGCCTGTAGACCCCCTCTTATGAGTTCTGGTTCAGGTTCCTTTAGAGTTTTTGGTTTAAGTTCCAGGAATTCCAGTTGAAAGAGAGTACTCGTTCAATGAGTTCTAGGAAAGCTGACAAGTGAAGGAAGCCGGGCATGAATATCATTTGAGTTCATGCTTCTCGTTCTAGGCATGAGATTTGGGAAAGGAAGGCAGTTCGGGGCACTGAAGGAGTTCAAAAGAAAGGTATGGCATGACCCGATACGAGGAACGAAATTTTGGGATATTAAAAGAAAGGAGTAACTCGACCTTAGGGAGGAATGAACTACTTTCGGGAAAGGAGTAGGGAAAGGTGTACGCGTTCGACACTAATTACTTCTATAATATCGCTTTCTCGGGAATTTAAACATTTATAAGTTTTTGCCCGGCCATCCTCATCTTCTTATGTTTATATAAAAGAAAGTCAAATACTCGCAAATGCCCTTGAAAGCGGGTCCCCAGGAGAGGAAGAGTTAATGATTTAAAGTCAAAGAGGGGAGCGGATGGGAGCGGAAGAGATTAAGCTAACTGCTGCGGTCCGAGAAGCTTCCGTTGCTCTAGACACTTTTCCGACTGTTATTGTAATGGCACCAGCGTGAACATATAAGCTGTTAGTACCTGCACCTAAATGATGATTATAATTCTTTCCTCTCCTTCACCGCTCCGTGGGCTCATAATGGCACCTGCTTATTAATGTATGTATCTTGTGCCGTACTCCTTGGAATTCCATTTCCTGAACCAGAACTCGTGTAGTGAGAGGGCATCAGCTACTATTTATAATATGTGCTTTCCGGTTGTTAGTGGTTCAACTCTTTATTAATCTGCTCTTCCCTATCCAGCACCAGCAATTATATGATATTTGTTTAGTGCCGAGTCCATTCCAGCCAGTCAGCTTATGATAGTTCTTGTATGAGTCTCTCGCTGTCGCTCGAGCCCTCGACGTCGCTCTGCTCGTACCTCGTCCCTCCTCTCGTTGTTAGAGTATGAGTTCCTTCCGGGCCCGAGTCAGTAGTTGCTTCTCCTTCTAGGTTCCACTTTTGAGTACGCTACTGGGACGGGAAAAGACCCATTCACTGCTGCAGCAGACGTAGGTACTTGAGTTAAGAATGAACTCCTTTCTCTTTCAAGAGGTGAGGAATGACTTTTCTTTCCCGTAGGTCGTTCATATCCTCTCTCTTTCTTGTCTTCTCCCGCGGACGCGTATCCTCTCTCTCTTTCTCCTCTGCCAGGCTGCAGTCTAACACTTCCTTCCGCTACTGCAAAATAGTGAATGGCCCAGTCTAACACTTCCTTCCCGCTGCAGTCTAACATGGCATTGCAGTAAGTAGTCGAATATCTTCATGGCATATAATACCGTAGTCGTGAATGGAAAGAGTTCATGGACAAACTAATATCTGGAATCTAAAGAGATAGGCGAGTCATCTACCGGGAAAGCCCTCTCAAGCTCATACAGGTCCAAGGGAATCTGAATAAGAGGATTCGTGAGCCTTCCGACCCCCCACAAGAGATTAAGATGAAGAGTTGAACGGCACTACTATAATATAAGAAGAATAAACGTACGAGGAAGAGGAAAAGATAATATGAAGCGTTCAGAAGTTCAGATCCGCATTTTCTAGGTTTATTAATGAGGGCTTGACGGAAGAATCTCATAAGTTTCCGAAAATAGAAGAGGTAGAACCCTTGATAAAGGAAAGAAATGCAGTGTATGAATCACTCACATATTCTTCATCATGAGATGTACCCGCGGGATTCATTTGGAAAAGCGGTAGAGATATGCAAGAAGAAAGAATATATATTGGAAAGGAAGCAAATGGAATATAGTGAATCGTGATCAATGCGGTATTGACTACCGTTCATAATTGGACCATAACGGAATCTCTGTCTATACAAGCACCAGAATCTCGGGGTCGAGATTGATAGAAAATCAAGGAGATGGGCCGTAGGAAAGACAGAATCTCTATTCTAGTTCTATCATCGGCAATGGGTTCGAATCAAAGAGAGATTATGGAGAAAGACCATGATATATTCTTCTCTTTACTGAATGATAAGGAAAAGAGAGTGCTATTTTGGAATTTGATCAACAATGGGCGCGGGGATCCGAGATTATCAGAGTGCTGATGTAAGGAATGTGAAAACACATTGATTCAAGGATTGGTCGACGAAATATGAACCGTAGACTGAATCTTGATATACCTCAGAACAATACGTGACCACGAGATGTATTGGCTGCTGTGGATCATTTGATCGGAATGAAATTTGGAATGGCTTGATGATATGAATCACTTTATAAAGAAAGGTCTTCGTTGACTTGTGGCTCTTCTTCGTTTATAAAACTTCGAGGAAGGAGCAAATTGATACCGACTCCCGCGATTCCACTTCATTAACATGGCCTACATCCTTTCTCTCAAGTTTTGGATCGAACTAATCGGGTCCTGGAGGACTGCTAGTTTTCGGATAGGAGATCTTCATCCTAGCCACTACGTACGTATTTGTCCAATTGAGACGTCCGAAGGGGACGATCCTTAGCCATTCATGTGAGGATTGGCCATTGGGAAGAGTGAAATATCTGAAAGATCAGGCACAGAGAGTTTCCGGGTAGCAGCTGGAAATTCTTTGGCTCTAGGTCGAGCCGGACGAAGTGCAGATAACGTGACTTGAGAGCCTATGATGAAGAGACTCCGTAGCTTACGCGAGAGACAACAAAGGACTTCGAAAGTCTAATAAAGACAGTGAATGTGCGATATAGTATTAAGATGTGAAAGTGTGAGTTCTCATTATTCATTATATACAATATATGGTGCCTCCTGAGTCAGTTGCTGCAAATCCCTTCCTTTCTGAACCAGTCATGTAGGAGCTTCACCTGGGGTCAAACCTATGGGAGGGGTTCAAGGTCCGCCTTTCTTGATGAGCTGCAAGTCCCTCTATCTTCATCCCGTACTTCAGAAAGCCTCTAACCCGAATGAAGAGGAGAAACGTAAGCAGCAGCAGCTGTTCCCTCGGTGTAAGGTTTTTCACTCCTTCAGTTCATTATACTTAGACCCACGTAGCGGTAGGCACCACCGTCAGGGCCGACTATAATATAAGTAAGGATATTAATTTACTAATTATTTTTAAATTCAAGTACTAATTATTTAGGGAGAGGGAGAAGAACGAGAGAACTCCTACTCCTAACTCAAAGGAGAGGTACGAGCATCGCGCTATAATATAAGTAAGGTAGATCTTTCGTAGTTTCGTAGCCCGTCGGATAGTCTACAATTGCCCCAAAGGCAATTTAATAGTGATTCAAAAAACAATCTTATAAACTGACCTTTTCGGGAAAGAATCTACCAACAAAAATATATGATATTTAGGCAACTTACTTATCTTATAAACTGACCTTTTCGGCAGCAACAGGTCGTAAATGGTGTACCCTATACTCTATTTCGTATTATATTTGATATTTAGGCCTCACTTGAAAACGATCTATAATACCCTTACGGATACAACTTACTTATATTATATTAGGGCGCATACGCTCGAGCTATCTGACGATACCCTCTCCCGTAGTTGACTTCGACACTACTCATTTCCTTTCAATGGTTTGCTGAAAAAGTGCTTTTGAGTATAATAATAGCAGCGGGAACGTATCATTTACTTGACTCTCCGCCCTTGCTTGATCAACTACTGTTATCAATAGCGTTGTACTCATTTTCTGCCTCCGCTTGCGCCCTTTTGAAGCAGGTTGAGACTCAGTATGGCACTAAGATTAAGGTCTTGAGATCAGATTCAGGGGAAAGAGCTTTCATGATAAAGAATAATAGGAAATAAGCAAAAAGGAGCTCTATGGCAAGAAAGGCTACTCTTTTTGAAATCCCTAATGATGATAAAATGCACATAAAATGACTGCCACTAGCTACCTTTGAGTTTGAAGCCATATAGGAATAGGACGAGACTAGAAAGAAATTAATAATGAAATGATCCGTGATCGCGGGTCCTTGTCTTTGTTCTTTTCGCTATCCTCATTCAATTATAGAAGGGAAAAGAGACGAAGAGTAAAGTCCCACCTTAGCCTTTGAACTTCTTTGTGTAAAGTTCAGTTATGGGATGCTCTTCCGCCTTATCCCATCAAAGACAGAAAGGTTCCTCTCTAATCGCTTCCAATCATTTAATAAGCAGATGCCAGCTCCTCTGAGATTCTTTCTTTGTCGCAACTTGAGTCCAGCCAGAGCAGACCAAACACACGTAGCCATCAAGCCATCAATTGATGCAGCTGGATAAGGAGGCAAATCTAACAGAAGCTAGAGAAGGAAACTCTTATGAAAGACTTGAAGAAGCTGGGAATAAGGTAGAGCGCTGCCAAGAACCCATATTGCGAGACGGGAGCACTTTAGAAGTTGCTACACCTCCGCTCAGGAAAGAAGAAAGAAGATCTTGACCCAGGCATCAGCATCTAGAAATGGGCGCCTATCAGATCTCTTGCGAAGCCGGACCTCTTATTCCTTGAATGATTTTCCAGTAAGAGTCAAGGTTAGGATTCGATTCCCGGAGTGGGGGGCCGAGGCTTGATAAGGCTTCATCGGCATCTCTTTCTTTATCTGGTGATGGAAAGATTCAACCTTTCTGCTGCGAGGAGGAGTGGGAAGTTGCCCTGCTCCAACTCAAGAAGAGAAAGATGGCCATTCCCTATCGCCCATACGCAACAGTGGCATCACAAGCATAGCCCATCACTGACTGCCTTAGCACCAAGCGGGTGGTACGGCTACTCCTCGCTACCCTGAATACAAGGCCCAGACTCCTCTCACCGTTCTACCATTCATATGATATGATAAGTGATTGAGAGTAGAGTAATATGGGCTCGTACACGTTCTCTTATTACTTGGATCTCCCTCCCTTCCCCCTATGCCTATTCTCCCGAGCTAGGTCTCAAACAAACTATCCTCTGATCGGATGGACGTGACTAAAGTGTCCCGTGACTAAGAGAATAGGAGAGGGAAAAGCTATAGAGATGGAGAATAGGATGCTCAGGGGGGAATGAAAGGAATGGAATCCAATGAGGGGAGGGCGCTACCTTATTGAGAACTCAAGATGGCTTACTTGGTTGAGACCATGATTAGTTCCGGGCACCTATCTCTGCTTCTTCTAATGTCTTTCTTTCCTCGGCTCTGGTCCCCTCTTCCACTGTCTTTTATCGCCGAGTTCCCCACTGCTCTGAACTTATGAATTGGCCCTTCTCCGCCTCTGCTCCTTGCACAGAAGACTAGCATTGCCGATTCTCAGGTTCACTGGTTCTCTTCGCCCACACCTCTCATCTCCGCTCTACCTCGCATCCGGGGACCACATCGCAGCACATCTATCATGAATGATACAAAAGATTAAGAGTCAAAGAAAAGCATCTCACTTGAACTGATCCGAAAGAGATAGAGAGACATAAGAGATATGATCTAGTCCCACTTAGCTATCAATCAAATAATACATGATGAATCGTCTACTAGGGAAAGTAAGGGCAACGAAGCTGACGCATGGGAGCCGAGACAGGAAGAGAAAAGAACAAGAAAAGCAGAAGCATAGTAACGGAAGAGTGCAACGACGTGAAGGAAGCACCCGAGATGCAAGAATCAGTGTCAAGCAGGAAGAAGTGCAAGAATCAGTCTCCTACCGTAGCAATGACGAGAGTGAAGGAAAGCTTGCCGGGCCCTATTCATTAATGGGTTGGTTGGGAGTGGTCAATCGACCGAAAGCGAGAGAACGGGCATAGGTAGGATCTGTGGAAAGAGGAACAGCAGTCTCCCCCTTTGCCACTGGAGCTAAGGATAACTTCTTTCAAGAGAAGTGTATTCGGGTCTTTCAGCGTGAGGTGTGCGGACGGGTAAGGGGGCGCGGAGTCTCTTGATCTTTCTCAAGCTTGTCAGCATGACCGTGCTTCTATGCTGGACTGCTGCTAGGATGCGATGGGCTGGGCCTCTATTTCTCGTACGGTTGGCTACGGGAGCGGAAGGGATATGGTCTCATGGGCTCAGTAGTTCAAGGCGGATGATAGGGAGTTCTATATTTCCAATTCACTCACTTCGATATGCGAACCGACCAGGGAGAGGCTAGAAGGGCGGAATCCGTGAACTAGAGAGAGTCCGGAAAGAAAAGGCAGGGCTAGGCGAATCAAGCACTACAGTAACAGTAGCAGAGAGAGGAGGGGAGATGGTAGTTGAGTTGTTATGCCCACAGTTCCTTGAAGAAAAGAGGGGCAGGACGTCCAGGTAGCCACACCTATACTATAGTTGTTGTTTATAAGGGCGATAGTGAGCAGCGGGAGATCCTAATCCGTATTCAATGCTACAGTGCCAGGCGGAGTGTGGTAGAGGGCCGACTATAAGGGCTTCTTTAGATGGCTCGACCATTAGGGCCCTAAATATTAAGTAAGTTGTAGATCTTTCGTAGTATTAGTTTTGAATAGCCATGAACGACTCTTGCCTGCCGGGGATCGACCAATTTGGGAGATATACGAGTCAGATAGAGCTCGACTAATATTGCTAAGGAGAGGGCCGAGTGAAACAATATTCGACGGGATCGACCATAAGGGTGGTATCAAAAGATAGGCTCGACCATAAGGGTATCCCAATAGGCTCGACCATAAGGGAGAGGGAGAGGGAGAGGGACTACTTTACTTTAACTTATATTATGCCCTATAGCAAAGCGACGTCTGAATACAAGGAGGGGACGAGGTGCGAGCTTGACGACGCCTTCCGGACAGTACTATGGACCGAGTCTTATAGTACCCATCGCGGATCCACTTCAAGTTCTTCATGGCAGGCATATAGCCAAAGCAAACAAAACCAATACTCTGATCTCTACCCCTGACTGAGAATGGCCAACCCCACCTCAATAGTTGTTAATGGGGCTACGCTGTGAATGAAAAGAGGGAACTTCGGTTCACAGATAACCGGCTAAGCATTTGAATTGAGACAGATAACCGGCTAAGAAAGCTACCTCAAGTTAAGACAAGACGTTAAGATAACCGGCTAAGAAAGCTCATTTCAGATGAATGAATCCGATCTTCCTTACCTCCGATCTTGCAGGAATTCTGGATCAAGTAGGAACCTTAGAGGCTGATCCCATTTACCCTTTGGTAGGGCAATTTCCTTATACACCTGTCAAGTTCTGAAGTCCAAGTGAATGTCGTACGGGATGCTATTCAAGGGAAAGAGGGATCAAAACGAAATAACCCGATAGGGAGATAGTAGAGTAAGATATACTCGAGCGTATGCGAGAGGGGCTTGGTGGAATTGCCCTTCCTTTCCTCGTCGTCCGGTAGGGGAGATAGGCCCGGTTGGAGTGGGCTGTCCGGTTGGTTGGTTTATAAGATACCCGTAGGGGCATCCAAGCTTTCTTCACTAGCGTTCAAGACGTCCCTAGTGCTCGTTCGCTCAAGAACGTGCAGTTATGAGCAGATTCTACAACTAGCGTTCAAGATGGAATTAGGAAATTCTGTGTAGTGGATAGCACAAATCGTACACTTATCAATATTCGTGTTCAAGATTGTACATTCAAGAACATCATTCCCCACCTTTTTCTCGCTCAACTTAGCGATCCGAGTACCCGTTCAGAACTTACCAATTATGAACAATAAGATTAGTCACTGTTCAGAACTGTACGCATTCGGCATATCTTCATCAGTGGGCTCGCTCATGGGCAAAATCAAGTCAGGCGACACCGGCTCCATAGCCCACTACAACTATATCCGGAATAAGGTTGGCTCGCGAATGGAGTCGTTATGAACTTATGAGCCCACTTCGATCAAAGAAAAGATAATAAGCATACAAGCAGAAGGAGGTATTCTGTTCTTTCCCATTCACTTAGTCATCCTCCCTAGTTCTTTCTTTAAGAAGAGAAAAAAGGATTCTATGCTTGGGCTTGGATCCCATGCTGAGCTAAGAAATTATTCGCCCGCACGGCAGATACCAAACCATCGGTCGGCCAGCCTATGAACTCTTTGAGTAACTCACTTCGTGTCTTCTATCGGGCATAATCTCGTTAGCCAACTCTACTCTTACCGCATCAGCCAGTTCTCGCTCCCGTAGGTCCGTAAAGACTGCCCACTTCCTTCATTGGATCCCTTCTGCTCCGCACCTTCATTGGTTTCTCTTATTTGATTATGGGAACGCAGTGCTCCTCGACTTCGCATAGTTGACAACTGTAGAAAGATATCCGACTACTTGGTCTCTTGCAGGAATAGAGAGAGTCAGAGCGGAGCTATGGGACTGACACAAGAATCAATGAAATAGCGGTCGGGTCTTTTTCTCTCTCTCCTTTTATCTGACCACATATCCTCGGTGAGGGGTGAGAGTCCTTTGAAAGAAGATAGGGTTTGGCCTCGTACGGATCTGAAGCTTAAGCCTAGTATCACTCCTCCTTTCCCGCTTCCGTACCAAGAGTGAGTCCGGTATAGGTCTCTGAGCTGGGATGAATTTCCAGGTCTATCTGCTACATAGGAGCGTGCGTCTATCTGCTCTTTCTGTTTCCGTTGATAGAGATCTTTGTTAACTAGGCAGACTGTCTTCTATTCTAACTAGACGGAAATGGCTACTCTGACTGGAAGACACTTTATCAACAAAATCAGGTCGGAGTAATAGGTCCTCGGGTGCAGGGGAGCTCTTCGGTCTGCTCAACCAACCTTTGGGAATGAGAAAGGGGCATTGGAGCGAGTGAATATAATATTTTTATATAAATGATAGCTGGAAAAGCCAGTCAGTTCTCTAAAGAATAGAAAGAAGCACGTCTGATGATGGTTCCTCGGAGGAGAAGTTGACCACATATCCGCTCTAACTGAACTGGCCAGCCTCCTTCTTGCTCTTGTAACGCTAGTGAATCGCTCGTTCCTCTCTGGTCCTCATTTTTACCCGTGACCTCTCCTCAGTTAGTGGAATTAGTTGACTTCCCCATTATCAATATCTATTTCCTGGCTTATCCGCTGCTAATGTGCTTCTGACTTCGCCTGCTCTTGGCCAATAAGTATATGATAAGGCTAGAGTAATGAAAGGATCTGAGCCCTCTTCTGAAGTCGGAGCCCGGAATGGGAAAGGAGGAAATATCAAGGAGCGAACCACAACCGCTACCCTCACCATAAAGGAAGGATGGAAAGCAATTACTATAAGGAAAGCGCTTGTACGAGCACTAATTTCATTGTGAAGCTGGTCCCTATATAAGTCATAAGTTCTTCCATTCCTTAAGTGAATTCATTCAGTGATCAGTCAATTCCCACCAAGGGTCCAGACCTAACCATGTCTGGGAAAGAGAGAAAGGAGTGAGAGCGAAGCGGAAGAGGCCTAGCATCTATAAGACGAACTCCCTTCCATTCCTCATTCCATCCACTATTCCCATCCACGACTTGCTATCCAAATAGTTGACTTATGGAAAAAGAAAGCCATCTATAGTATAAGTATAGTAGTATGAGCGGCAGACGGTCTATCTGTCTGATCTCTGGCTCGTGGATCAGGGTCCTCCCTTTTTTCTATCCTCTCCCCGGGTGTGGGGTACGAAAGAGTGAGGTAAGAGAAAGATTCACTTCACTCTTCCCGGGCCTTTCGGTCAAAGAATAAGGTGTCGGACGGCGCCTACTTACTAGTGCTCTTATAAAGTTCCTGCCTAGCCTTCGCCTTCGTGGGACCCGCGGCATTAGTCAATGTCCCTTCTCAACTATCATAGACCAATCTTTGATTTGAGACTTTCAAGAGTCAAACGATACTGGCGGAGAAGTCAGAGCCAAAGTCAAAAGAAAGAACTACTGCTCCCCTGGCCTATGAAGATTATGCGATATAATCCGCTGCCTTCCTGTCAATCAAAACACACGGCAAAGAAAGAAGGGAAAGAGGACTCGCCCGTCTTCCATCACCGATCCTTTCTACTTGTCTTGTACTGGGTCTAGCTAGACTTTGAATCTCAATCTCCGACCCCACTCTACTTGATGCTCTTTCTTAACGAGACCCGCATCGCGAAGGTAAACTGCCGAACCGAACAATATAAGTCGGGCATATGACCTACCTTCTTTTCCACTCCCTCTTTCGCTAACGAGCATTGATTCTCTTCGTGCCCTTCTCTTCTTCACTCTGCCTTCTCCATTATTTATGACCAGGAATGCAATATCCCAGCTCAGAATACCCGTAGCTCTCTGCCCTGGTGCACTGTTGAATATAGAATGGCTTTAGCCCTGGGTTCATGATGGTCAAGTGAAGGTCTTCCAAACCCTCCTTCCCTGTCTCACACACTGTAAAAAAGCATAGTCTCCCATATACTATACAAATTCTTCTTTATAAAAGAACCTACCGTCTTCGGTAAATGGCAGTGAGCCCTATCTATTTCTATTCCTTCTTCCAGAGATTCGATCCAATCCGACAGAGATTGAGATAGTGAGTTCGGTCTCTATGCTTAACACCATGAAGCGACCTATATCTATAGGAAGGAAGGAAGTGCGGTCCGAGTAGAGGGACGAAGGCAGGGGCGTCGAACATGCGCGGAACTTGGCTGGGTCAAGCCAACGAAGACAAGGTGTGCAGGCTCATGAGAACGACTATGAGCAGAGATTCATGGGATTCCACCTTCTTTCTCAGTCCCAGAAGAGTTTGGGAAGCCCTTTCACCATAGACGTGTGGAGGTGCCCGAGCGGAATCCTCCCTCTTGCATTGATTGCATTGGGGTGTCATTCACTATCGCATTGGATTCTACCAGAACCCATCAGAGTCTGAGTGAGCGAACCCGTTCAACTTGTGATCTGCTGATTCTTGGGCTCTTGCTTGGGATGCGGGAAGAGTAGAGTGAATCAAGCCAAAGATCACAGCCGAGAGGAATGAATAGACGCTTGAGGAATGGGACCGGGAAAGAGAGGCTAAGATGCGCTGATGCTTTCTCGCAGTGAGGATGAGGACATGTGATGCTTTCTCGTCTAAGTTCATTTCAGTAGTAGGCTCCTTTCTTTTGATGCGGGAAAGCGGGGACGAGTGCAAGGACCACAGAACTAGAGTGAGGAAGTTGCTTTGACTACTGAACTATGCCATAGGTGCCGAACTCAGCTATGGAACTAGTAAAAGTCGAATAAAGGAGCTCTCCCCTCCGTTGCAATTGGAAGAATAAGCGTGCTATTGGATATAAGGGCAATGCAGGCGTTCGGGATTCCAATCTTGCACTTAGCGGAATCCATCTTTGTCAGGAGGGCAGCATGCATGGGAGTCAGAGCGGGGACAAATGGGAACAATGGGGGTCTTCGCGGGCCGGTAGGCTGAGAGGAGTGTGGTCTAAAGTAAGTGAGGTCCGAGACTGTAGGAATGTTCAGTTCAGGCGAGAATAAGGCGCAGAGCGGGAGTGCAAGGAGCTATCCAAGGACGTGAGTGCGCAAGGAGCTATCCAACGATGTGAGTTAGGGGAAGGGAGCTCTTTTATATGAGCCAGGCAAGGCGGGACGACCGGCAATTCTATTATCTATGAATTCAGAAAGACGGATCTATCGGTTAAGTGTGGTGCTTGAGGAAAGGACATCGTTCGATAAGTGGCTTGGGCCGTCCTAGCACGACGTGGACTATATCGCCCAGTTTCAGTCTCTCTCTCTGTCATGGCTTACTCATTCTTTTGAGTCATTGGCTCTAGAAATTTATCAAGTACTCAAGCCCTGAACTAGACTCTAACTTCCAATAAGAGAGACTCGACTCTTCTATAGAGTAAGTAATAAGAAGAGCTAAACCACGTAATATATATATATAAAGGAGATATTAGACTGAACCATGGATTGATAAATGTGGAGCTACTACTATTTACCCGAGTGACGCAAAGTAGTAGAGTTCGCTCCTATCATTTCAAATCCTAGGTGCTACGCGAGAACCTTTGACAAGAATGATTCACGAATCTACCCTACCATGGACTGACAGGAAGATCTTTCACCTTTGCTTTGACAAGATCACGAGCCCACCATCGACTGAGTAGTAAGAGCCCTACACCTACCGCCTACGATGAATAAGTGGGAGTCTGATTCTTCACCAACTGATGATGCATACTCGGAAGTCAATCATTGCCTGTTCAGATTCGAGATTGGATGAGACCTGAACAGAGCTTCTACTGGATCTGAGTCTGCCGCAGCCTCTTCAAATGCTTTTTCTACGCAGCCCCGAAGCTCTCGACACCCACTGAAGTAGAGGCCAGAAAGGGCTAAAGCAAGTTATTCAAGCAGAGTAGGGCGATGACCAATGATCATTCCTATCCATCCCAGCAGAGGGACCGGCCCCTCTTCCCCTTTCTTCCTTCCACCAGGGAGAGCCTCCTTATTCACTATAAGCTACTCTTCCTCGTACTAAGGTCTGTCTAAGATGCCTTTCAAATAACGACTTCTTGAATTAATAGGTCCTCTTCCATCTACCCCCTCACCGTCATCTTTCCTTGTGGAGTGGCAATTGCTTGATTGTTCTACTTTACTTTCCTCTATCTGGAGAGTCCTCCTTCTAGTTCGACTCCTTTTCTTTATAAGAATAGAAGTCTCCATTAAGTTATTCTTCTCACTACCCATTAGAGCTCTGCATCTGCCTGTGCTACGAATCTACGGTCTTTCTTTCCTCGTAGCCGACCTCGCGCTCACTCACTTCCTCCGATTCAGAACCAGATTAAAAGTCTTCCATCGGAGACAGCTGCGCATACGTGTTGAGTTTCTTTGCCAACTTAGTGCACTTAAGTCTTTCTAGATTTAACGAACTGAACTCTGACTCTTCCCAAGACCTCTCCACACTTCCCCCACAGCAGATGAGGCCACGCGAGTTCCTCAGTCTATTTATCATTACCTACTCCACTGCCGGGTTGATAAGAAGAAGGTCTTATCTGATCCGCTTCATTATGAGGTGCAGAGGAAGATCGTACACTAAGTCAGACTAGTATGTGAACTACTCCTCTGCGGTCAAAGGTTTGTCCCCAAGCGAACACTACTTCTAATCTCATCCCTCTCGAGCTATTCCAAGACCTAGCAGTCTAGCAATCTGCATCGCTCAGATCCAAGAGGGAAGGAAGATCTGTGGGTGGCGGCACTACTCTTACAATCGTCAGGTGCCAGGACGGGTTAGGTAAAAGAAGAAAGAAAGCCAGGGCTTGGATCCGAGAGCTATGGGCGCTCCTTACTACACTCTGAGCCTAGAAAGAATCTGACCTTGAGCCCTGCCTGCCATATGAGCTCCGGAGAGGGTTTCCCCTTCAATGGTGCCGAGGACTTATCCAATGAGTTGAACCCTAGCGTCTAGATGAGTAGCGAATTACATGAGGCCCACTCCAATCGTATGACTTGAATGAGTAGCGAATGTAATGATGCGGTCAAAGCTGCAACTAAAGAGAGCTTCCCACACCACGAATCTGTAAGCAAGAACTTCCCACCAGTGAGCTGGGCAAGATGGATAAAAAGAAAGCTCGGTTTAAGCGTAAAGAATAGAGATGGTCTGAAGAGAAGGATCATCAAAATTCGAAAGATAAGCAGGGACATAGAAGAGGGAGTCCAACTCAATATCACTCCATAAAGAGATTGAGCCCGGGCTATTACACCGCCTAATAAGAAGACGTCCTGTCTCCGATGGTACAAGACTGATTCTTTCTTGGAATTGAGATTATATGCATTCAGCGCCTCATGGTCAAGAGCTCCTTTAGACCCAAGATGGGGACATATGGTCTGCGCCAATTCTCCTAGATTAATGGAATAGGCATAAAGACACAAAGAATCTCGATAGCGCAAGTGAGGCTTGCCTCCATTCTTTAGCTGTGCATTGCGAAAGATTGTTTTAAGCTGGTCACCCCGATTTGCATAAAAGCGAAGAAGCAGTGGACCGTGACCTAGATTGTGTGTATAAATAGTACGACCGGACTAAGACAATATAAGAAAGAGCATCAACAAAATGACTCATCATACGATAATTTGGCTCACGAAGCCCCTGATTCACAAAAGAATGTACGGATAAATGAGCCAGAAGAAGGAGTGATCTCAGAGCCAGGGAAGATATGAGGAAAAGCAGCTGCTAGGGGAGGATCAACATTATCAATAAGAATTGTCTCGTAGATCTGCTACGATGAAAGACCGAAGCTTAGAGCCAGACTGACTAGGGCGACGTGCTGGGATGATGTCCTCCTTAATGGCATTTCCACGACCAAGTTTAAGAGGCTCAGGAAGAAGGGCTTCACTTCCGGCTTTGTACAAAGCTGACACCAAGCGACGATGAATGCGACTCCGTATCCGACGCTGACTTTGTGGCTTATATACCATAGAGAGATAACCCGCAAAGTCATCCATAGAAAAAGAAGCTTGAAAGCTTAAGGAGAGACAGACCGCCCCTCATCTGCTTCGTATCGGACTGAATCCAAGATCTTCTCCACTAAATCTAGATATATCACACTCTGACCTCTGTAAGGAAGAGCCTTGCCCAATGTGTAATGTATGAAGGAGTTGGTGTGAGACATATCTATGCTGTACTCCTTATCTTAATGTAGGTGGAGTGAATAGGGTCAGCATACTTCTCTACCAAATAAAATATAATAAACCCAAGGGCAATAAATCACATTATTGAGCGTGGAAAGATTGTTTACAAAGCGGAATCTCAGCTGATATGCAGCTACGGTGCAATAAAGAGTACGCGATTGAGTACCGGCCAATGATAGAGCAGCCTATAAAGACTACTCCACTAGAGGCTACATGACATGATGAGTTGCTCCGTCCAGGAAGAAGGAGAAAAGGAAGAAATCCATTCTTCATGCCAAAGGAACCATGCTTAAGACCAAGTACCAGAGATTCTTTAGTTAGATTAGAGTACCCGCCCCAAATCAAAGCTTACACGCGGATGCCATGTGGTCGAAGAAAGGTCATTGTTCCACTTTCTACTAACTTCCTCGTGCTAGGGATGCTTTACTACTATTCAACTCAGCGCTACGCCTACTAGAGCTTGGTCCTTTATCTCTCTCTTAAAAGAACAGATCAAGCTGATCCGGAACAGAGAAAAAGAAAGAAAAAGAAAGATGGATCAAAAGAGACTGAAACAGAGAGTCATTCAATATAGAAGACGAAAGAGTTATGATTCCTATCTATGGGACAGTCTTATATCTATGGTAAAGCTATATACTCAAAAGAAATAGGGACAAGAATACGAGAAGGTATAAAGATCGGATTCAAATGCCAAATCCAATAAAACCTTTGCGCTTCGCTCCTTTAGTTCCTGTATTCAATTATCAGGATTTGAAGCCTGAGGAGTTGGTCTCTTCTTCGATCTCTCTGCACTGCTTTCGGAGGTCTTCTTGCAGGGTGGAAAGAATCCCCTTGTTCTCGTCTGCTATAGTCTGATGTACGCATGAGAGTGAATTTAATGTCGCTTGCCTGCGTGAGAGTGGAGGAGCAAACGAAGCCCGGCAGTGGTCCTCGCTGCCTTGATTGTAGGGAAGGCATTCTCCCCGCTGCTCGATTCCCCTTATCCTTTTTCGGATTGCAAGGTTTATTTGGTCTTGCCCTCTCCTTTGCCCTGATAAATTATGTGCGGTGCCTTCCTCTGCAGAAGGGTAGGAATGAGTCTCCTTTCGTTAGGTGCTTCCCTCGTCTGTGGCATAGTTTGGTCTCGTCCTATTCTTTTCCCGTAAAGGAGTGAACTTAACTAATATAATAAGAAGTCGCTTTCATTCAAGATCTTAGGCTGCCGTTGACCGGCTTCGCGGGCCCGACCACTCTTGGCGTTGCAAGCTTCTGTTCTGAAGGGCGTTCTCGATCAAGAGGAATGAAAGAACACAGTGAACTCATTACTAGGGACGTAGGGCTCGACCGTAAGGGCCGTACAGGGCTCGACCTAAAGGGTACCCAATTAAGTAGTGGAGGGCTCGGAAGCCTTCATAGTGAGAATGCTTTATACGATGTCGGAGATGTCTACGATGGCACTGACCGATTGAAACTAGTAGGCGAGTGACCGATTGAAACTAGTCGGCAGGAAGCCCAGACGGAACGTGCCAGACTACTCTCACTGTCCAGTCCAACTAGTCCGATTCTTAGACGTGGGTGGAAGATAAAATGAGTAGAAAGGACAAAGAAAAGACAGAGGGGAGATGGGGCAGTGGCTATCGGGCAAGTAAAGAAATGAGCGTCAGGAGTCTAGTTCCTAGGTGTAGGAGAGTGCTTCGGTGGAAAGTCAGTCATAGGAAAGATCGAGTGGTGGAGCATTGAGTGGAAGAGTGAGTGTTCTTAGTCAAGCTCTTTCCCGATCTGTACCGCTTTTCTATTAGGAGCTGGTGAGGCATAGCGTTCGAGCTGACTGAAATGGCTGACTTCAAGTGTAAGGTGCAATAAATAATAATGAAGGGGAGCTCTAGATTCTAGAGTTCAGCATTCGTGAGATCAATTGGAGAGTCGTAGATTCTAGAGTTCATAAGAGATCGACAAGCATGACCGCCGAGAGCAGAGGAGTTCTCTGCAAGATCAGTTCCGAGAGTGAAGTGTGGCTTTCATCTTCTCTCGTATAGAACAGTAGTGAGATGAAATGTGAGTGAGAGATCTGCTTTCAAGTGGCTTTCTCAATTCATTCTCTTCAAGAGAAGAACGGAGTGAATTAAGGCTCTCGGGAACCGGATCTGAGTTCTCGGCAAGAGCTTAGGATTCGCTGTGCTTACCTTACGAGTGTAAGCTAAGCTGTGCCATGTTACCCGTGCCAATCACATTAGTTAGAATCGGTATGGGCTCTGGTCTAAGTCAGATGATTATCTGTTCTTCAAGGGAGATTGATCCGTTCTGGGATGTCGAGTATAGCTCGACGCGGCCCCTACTCCAATCCAATAAGAGTACTAAGACCTGTGGTCCTTCAACTGGTCCCCTCTCGCAATTGAGAAGGCGGTGGGATGGGATGTGGAGTCCAAGCCTGAGGGCCAGGAGTCATTCGCAGGGGTTCGGGAAGGATGGTCACATCTGCTATGCCGCACTTTCTGGTCCTGAGAGAGGTAGGACAAGAGGTAGAAGCCGGGGCGTCAAGGTAGCCGGACAAGCCGGGTCGTCTGGTCGCCTTCCCTGCTAAAGCACTCAATGATAATTGACTTGAGGTCTCACACCGACCGATGGGCTAATGATTCGGCCATATAATTAGATAGCTAGGCTTGCGTTTCATTTGCCCCTCTGCTGTCTTCGATGGGGGTGTGGGGACCTCTACTCTAGGCGCTTCTTTCGGTTAGTATGTATGTTTTACCTATCCCTCTCTTTCTTTGCCCGGAGCATCTGGTAGACCTTCTAGTCGTTAGGGGTTGCTGGGCTATCAGTCTCCTTGCGAGTGAGATTTCTGGCACGAGGGGAAGCAAAAGCAAGACCAAGTAGTAGATGGGAGAATGGGAATAAAGTTCAGTATTATAAGTGCCCCGGTAGCGAGTTCAAGTCTCTCAAAGGAGTAGTTCCGTGGCTCTAAACTCGTTAAGTGTTTTGGGAGGGCTGGGAAGGAAGTTATTGATGCGGGAAGCCTAGAGCGGAGATAACTAGGGGTTGTCACGGGAGCGTGTTTAGCAGATCAGTGACGCATGCAATGCGTCCGTAAGAAGCTCTCAAAGGAAGGGAGAGACTCACATTAGTTAGGGATCTACAGAGAGCGGTCGACTGGGCTTGCTTTTCTATACCCACGGCGAGAGTAGCTCTGCTCGGTCTCATCCGAACTCATCATCGGTCTCATAGCAACTAATCGATGAATGAGTGCTTAGAGCAAAGCACATTGACTAGGCTTAGAGCAAGTAGCAAAGTTACGAGTGGGTGGAGCGAGACCAAGTTCATTCTTGGGTAAGAGTGGAGTGAGAATGGGTGATATATATTTTCATAGTGACTCGTAAGGCGCATCAAGTACCGCACCGTGGGAGTCTGTGTCGGACGTAAACATTACCCGCCCCGTCTTTGGTCATGGAGTTATGAGACTGGTCAGTCAGATAGACCAGCACGGTTGGAGAGGCTAGCTATGAGTGGTAGAAGGAATTGAGGCTACACACCAATTCTAAGCCGGGGATGAGAGAAGTAAGGGGAAGACGGACAAGAAGGGTCTTCGAAGAGGGCGGTGAGCATGATGGAGAGCACGTAAGTATGAGTGACAGTGAATGATCCCTGACATAGGAATGCCAGGCAATCTCAGTTCTTCATGCCTTCGTGTCCTATCTTCCTAATTGGGGACTGTCCCTGGTGGCGGTCCTTTCATCTTTATCGGCAGTGGAAGCCGTAGTAGTTCACTCAACCTGGGAGGAACTGGACTTTCGTTCGGTAGCTAGACCCCACTGCGGTCTGTCCTAATGCGGTTCATGCCTATCTTCTCATGGCTATTATAGGTTCGAAAAGGGGTCAGGTGGGATGTCGTAGGTGAGTAGAGTAGGAAGATCTGATCTTAGTGTGACACGGTGCTTACATGGGAAGAGAGTAGGCGGTCAGACCCACTTACTACAATGTGGAGTGTAGCTCTGATTCAAAGGTGCGGTGCAAGTGTGGAAAAGGAAGAGTTGAGCTAATCCCAGATCAAAGTCGAGGAGTACATGAGGCGTAGCCTTTCTTAGGCGTAAGATTGATACCGAGCTGTAGTCGAAAACAATCGTGAAGTCGGGATGAATGAAAGTGGGCCAGTGGGGTTTGCGACTGGTGCTATCGAAGACGTGCAAGGTAGGAGGACGTGAAGAGGAAGGACAACCCAACAATTCATGCCACCCGGAAAAGAAGATCTTTCGTAGTTTTGTAACTGTCGTAGTTTCGTATTCACAACGGAGAAAGAAAAAAGAGAAAAGCCCGTACGAGTGCTAAAGAACCTGAGATCCGATGCTTTCAATCAGTCTTTGGAGGGCTCTTTACCATCATCACTTGCTGCTTCCTCTCCGCGTCACGGGTCGCTAAACCAAGATCTGAGGCGGGAACTCAACAGTAATCATATATAATAAAGTGGGGAGCAATAGGGATAGAGTGAGAGCCGACCAGCCTAGAAATAGGAACCGACCACGCGTTGGACCCAGTTGACGAACGAGGGCGAGCGACTGGATAATTTCTTTAGAATAAATGTAATATGGATCGTCCACTCCGGAAGTAGTGAGACTCGGTTGAGGGAGTGAGAGTGCATTCAAAGCAGCAAGATAGCAGCAGTTCTTAATGCGACCATTCAAGATCAGCGAACACTCTCACCAGTGTGAGGACCGGGATCTCCCAACCTTGAACTTGAAGTCAAGCATTCAGTCTCGTCCGGAAGTAATGGGAAAGAGGCCGAAAGATTGGCACGCGACTCCGAGAGTGATATGCAATTGGAGCGAACGACATTATGAGAGTCATCTACGAATTAGGAGCGCAGACTTCTCAGGAGTGGTGAATGAGAAGTAGCCGGCAGCTGCTCTTGCTGTTCGGTTCGTGGCTACATTATAGACTCTTCGGGGTGAATCAGCCGGCAAACACTCTTCTTTACTCCAAGCCCCCCTCCCGGAAAGTAGTCAGTACCAGAGCCAGAGAAGATTTGGACCAATAGCTACGACTCTCGCTTGATTGAGAATGAGATCTGTGGCTACTGCGGTCTCTCTGTCCCCTCATTCTCGCTGACCGCGTCCCATGCTCTTTTAAAGAATGATTCAAGTATCTCCGGTTGATAAAAGCACTATAGATTCTCCTTCCATTCACTA
>JBAMIB010227495.1:0-12272 GCA_037177415.1 Kaempferia rotunda
GCCAAGGAGATGAGCAAAGACAATTCAGATCAACCGACCAGCTCTAGTAAAAAAAGATTTCAAGAAATACCAATCCTGCTCTAAAAATACCAAAAAGAGAATATGTTTTAACCATTTCTGTTAAATAACAAAGAGGGGTATGTTGATGATGATAATAGCAAAAGTCAAGGGCCATTTTGATTATTTCAAACTTGCAACCGTTATGAAAAAGAAATAAATCATTGAACCAAATAATTATCTTATAAGATTGCGAAATCAATCCAGATATATAAATGTAACAAACTATATCAAACTTTGATTGGTTATGAAATTTGACTTGTGCTAATATTATCAGAGAGACACACAATGCTAGCAACGAATTGCATACGTTACTGCTTGAAAAGACTGAAGAGTAGTGTGATAGAGTCTTCTTTTGATGGTGCCAAGAAAAAAGTAAGAAAAGAGATACACTCACCCAAAAATTAAAACAGTGATAGCTTTTAAGAACAAACAACAAAAATAATACCTCTCTGAGAATCTCTGGAGGGAAACCAGTGGCCTCAAATGTCATGAATGGTAGAGGAACATCATTTCCCTGAAAGAATGGTAAACCTAAAAAGTCATCAAGCTGCAGAAGATGAATAATTTAGCACAAATAGTTAACAGAGGCAAGCTAATGCAAATGGCACTCCACTAGTTTAACTTATCAAATGCCTCGAACATAGCAAAACAATATGAGAGGCTAAGCTAATGCAAATGACACTCCAACTAGTACAACTTATCAAATGCCCTGAGCATGGCAAGACGAAATGAGAGGCATGATTATCATGTCTACTCTCCATTACTTATGCATTCTCAAAGAGTGTTATAGAAGCCAAGGACAAAAATTTTGCTCAATGCATAGTCAATTGATGATGTTGACATGTATATGACCAAGTAACCAATTTTACACATTTTTCAGATCACACATCATGCTCAGAACTCAGAAGTACACATTATATATTGCTGTGAAGCAATCTGTTATGCGATGAAGTCTAACACAAATTTTTACCATTGCAGTAACTTCATGGTGCTGCTTGTATGCATCGGCGGCAGACATATTGTGAAAATCTGACGGGCCCAACATTCCCGGTGATGGCCTCGATACACTTGGATTATGGAAGGCAGCATGACCATGCATATTAGGTGGTGTATTCTGTGGACCAACACCCATTCCACCTGAGAGATCTGGTGCATCAGAGTGAGGACGGAAACCTGGATCCTGGTGCAAGAAGCAACTTGTCCATTACTGGAATCAACAATCTCCTTAGCAACGTAGTTCCACATGGAAAGGAAAAGTGTAAAAGACATACAAATAAATTACTTGACTATTTCTACAACCTCATCAAGCAAAAAAGAATTCACTATCATGTCAAGCAAAGGTATCAAATCAAAAGAAATTAATTTCATTACTGTTGTTATGCTGCTTACAGGGGAAAAAAAGAAACCAAAGGCTGTATCGGGATTAATATTTGCTTCACAAGCATATTAAAATCACATAGACGTCTCAAATAAATCCCAAAGAATAACAAAATCTCCAGAAGCCCTGGGATATGATGCTATTTAGAATGGATTTCAAAAGGCGAATATCTCCTAAAACTCAGGAACACCAAAAACCATATCAAATCATTCAAGCTGTCAAGATAAATAGATGGAATGCAATAAATAAAGCATGTCTCCAAAAAAATTAAATTCCAGTAATATTTCAAGAATGCAAGGCATGTGTTGTTGCAAAATCATCTTCATTCAAAAAGGATGCAAGATCACAAGAATCATGTTGGAGATGATGCAAGAAGAGGGAAAAAAGAAGAAGGGTGAACCATACTGATTGATTTTGTGGGATGGGAAGGGCAGCAAGCCTTGGCTGATGCGGGTACATCATTGTTCTTTCCATTTTCGCAGGTGGATAAAATTCGTTTCCTGGAATTTCATTTTGAGTCCCTCCATACATAGTCTTTCCACCAACCGGAGGTCGAACAATTGGATTAGATGATGGATTTGGAACTGCAGTGCCTCTCTGCTGTTGAATCCCAAAATTTGCTTCCGTCCCTGTATTCCACGCCTGAAAAGGTAAAGCATTTTGCGTACTAGGTCCACCAAACTGATTAGGCGATTGAGAAGTGCGGCCAGTCCCAGGTGGAATACCAACCTGAGGAACCAAATCTGGCAGGTGATGACCAGCTGATGCAACACTAGATAAGGGAAGTGTGCCTAGTTTTCCCTCCTGATGCAATGCATCTTCCATCCAAGGAAACCTGTGTTGCTGTCCTTGTGACTGTTGTACCTGTTGGATTCCATTCTGAAGGCCCTGTGACTGTTGACTTTGTTGTTGAACAACTTGTATAGCATGCTGGGTCTCCTGGTGCAAAACCTGATATCCTTGTGAAGGTGAAGTCCGTGACCCAAGTGTTTCCTGGCCCTGCTGTTGCTGATTTGGAATTTTTAACTCTTGTGGACCTTGTGGTTGCTGCCCCTGCTGATAAGTCTTTGATGGACCTTGTAATTGATGTACTTGTTGGGGAGAAAATTGAAATCCATGTTGTTGCTGAACCAGGGGTGGTTGCACCAGCGACCCTTGGAGATAAGGAACATGCTGATATGGACCGTCCTGTGAATTAATTGGCAATTGCTGTTGAGATGTTTGTGGTGCCATCTGATGAATTGGCAATTGATGCGACTGATGAATTGACATTTGGGTATTCTGAAGTAGCACTTGCTGACCATGAGGATGCTGAACTTGAAGATGTTGAGTTGATGGTTCTTGTGATTGTTGTGGTGGTTGTTGTTGTTGCGGCGGCAGCGGCTCAGTTAACTGGCTTTTCTGCTGAAATGATGGCTCGCTAGGCTGTTGTTGTGGCTGTGTTTGAAGCCCAGATTCCTGTGCAATCTGTGGTGAGGATTGAAGTGAGACGGTGATATTGGGAGGAAAATTACTAGCCACGGGAGTAGGAGCAACCTTATGCAAGGAGTTTGAAGGGGGAGGACCAGTTGGCAGTGGAGGAACAGATGCAGCAGGTTTCTCATATTGTGTAATGTTAGTTTCTGGATTCCAATAGTATAAGAAGCCAGTGTTCGAATCGATCAAACCTTTCCATGGCTTTGGAAGTGTCGGATCATCAGGTGCATACTGCGGACCCAATGAACCAGGGGCAGCATCAGCTGTTGCCATAAGAAGAGCTTCACTCACAGGCTTAAGAATCTGTGAACTCTATGCTGCAATGGGATGATAAAAACTATGTCTTCAGTGCTTGTGTTCAAGTCCTAAACACAATATCATACACATAGCTTTTAATGTGAACATAGATTTAACCAAAAAAAAAAAAATACTGCTTGTTCAGGCTCGTGAAATTATTGATTCTGTATTTGCAAAGATGAAACCAAGATTAGACAAAGAGAACTCAAGGTTACTACCGCCTATACTTTTCTAAATCGTCGTGTCATTCTAATTTCCAGAGCTTAGCCTCACTGGACCTGCGAAATTCACTCTCTTCCCAGTGCAGAACTGGATCAACTAAAATATTTGATATAAAACCGATACCAAAATAAAACCCTTAAAACACATAAATCAGTCTGCACCCAAGGAGAGGCAATGTAATGAAATAATAGGTCTAGGTTTCCCAATCAAAACAGTATCATTTATAGAGCAGAGCTAACAAGCAGACAAGTCTTGCGCTTTGCGCACCACCGCCAAAATTTTCGTGATTCAGGAATTAAAGTAAGAGGGTACGAACTAGACAAACTCCCAGAGACCTAAAACCCCTATTTTATCGCATGAACCCACGAAGAACCATCAGAACCCTACAGAAAAAACCGAACAGATTAAAACTATGGGTAGAGTCGAAGAAGAGGAAGACAGTACCTTCAAGGATTCCGGTCATCGACAAGCCCGGCGTTCCCCCTCCCAACTCCGGGACTACGCTCCAAATGGAGATGAAATGGAATTAAGAGGAGGGTAGCAGTGATCTCGAAAACCAAATAAAACCCTAACCGTTAACTTTTGCGTCTCCCCCCATTTTTAGTGTAATTGAAAATGGAGACGCGTGGAAATACAATAAAAATTACCTTCGGAAATTCATCAATGGTCAAATTAAAAGTTATTTAATTACATCTATTTTTTTTTAAGAATAATCTTTTAATGGTTAAATTAAAAGTTTGATAAGAACAATGACAGTTTTATTTTATTAGACCATCAAATTATTTATAAAAATATTTTAATAATCAAAATTAAAAAAAAAAAAATACATCACCAATTATGGATCATTAAATTATAATGATCGAATTTTTTTTTAAAATGATGATGCAATGTGATTCTAAGATATGTATTCGTGTTCCTCAAACATTTACTAATAAAAGGAATATATAATTATTTTTAGCTTTCATTGTAAATTGCCAATTTCAAATTTAACAAGTTAGTCTAATAATCCTTTAAATCTGAAATAGTATTTTTTGGGACCCCTTTTGGTCATGAGTTTTAGTTAAAATTTATTCAAATGTAATTAATTTACACTAGACAAAGCAATTATTAATATATATTTTCAAAAATAACAATGATTAACATTGTGCTTTAATATGAAATTTATGATCATTATTGAGGCAGATTCACTTCTAACTTACTCTTTTTTCATCATGCAAATATGCACATTTAGGTAATTTGTTCTTCCCAATTTATTCTACGACGATGAAAAAAACAAAAAATACATTTAGGTTAGGCATGTTTTAGTATATTCTCAAAAAAAAAATAGTGGAGCTTTTAATGAAATATAACTCTGATTAAGTGACCTCTAAAAAAACATCACTTATAAATCATGTTTAACCATAAGCCATCATCTCCTTCAAAAGTTAAACATGGTGACTAGAACAGTTTCAGAATGATTCCTCCAGAAACCCCATTGAACTTTTTCTTTTGTTGGTGTCAAGAATTTGGAATCTTATTTGTTGAGCAAGAGTCAGTGGAGTGGTTTTCAACCGGCACCGTTCATTAATCTTTTCTGTTAAGCACAATTGAAAATGTGAGCATTATACACGAACAATCTTTACAGAAGCTGCCCTTGTTCCACTGGCAACACCATTTAATGTAGATGTTTACCAGATACATACAATATATACAACCTTAAGTACTTAACAAGCACTAAAAGACAATTCACCAATTATGACGAATAACAATCCTGTGCACCATCAGCAAGCTACTATACATTTGAACCACTTTGAAACGCGAACATTAATTCCTCATAGACAGGTTCAGCCAAGCTTGTAATAAATTCAGAATGCCATTCTAGTAGGTGAGATCAGGGTGAAAAGCAACATATTTGCCAACCCTGTATAATACACCAATTAGGAAAAAAATCTAAAAAGAATAAAATAGCATTTGCTAAACTAAGTGGTGAATGAATGGAGAAACTAAGTGGTGCTCAATCGTGACAACGTAAATCATACGCAAATTTTGAAGTGGAAAAGGCCCAAAAACACTTTTGAATGGAAAGGACTCATCCTAACCCACTTCATTGCAAAATTGTGTTAATTTTCTACCACATCTAATTCATGCATTCCTCTCCATTTGGTTGGTGCAGTGAGTGTCTTAAAAAATATGGCCATGGATGACAAAATAATTTAACTATGAGATGTACACATGCAAAATTAAGATTCCAGTGAATATATTAGTCATCAGCTAGATCCTCACCCATATGTAAGAGAAATTATCCATTTATTCAAATTCTAGGATGTATCCAAAGGAATAATGGTAATATATCTTTTCACTTTGCAATTCCATTTCTTTCACAACTAAACTCACAAATTAGTTGAGATATAGAAGATGATGGGGTGGAATGGGAGAGAAGGAACCTGTGCAATAGTTTGTCAGGGCATACAGACAATGTTGAATGTTTTTATATCATTGCTTTATGATTTTACAAAGAGCAAAGTAACGCTCCATTGCATTATTTAGTAACACAAGATTTTCATATGTTATAACATAAATTAAGTCTATGCTTATGCACAATACAATATCACAAAAATAACACAGATAACATATGACAAGCTGTTTGTTACACCTAAAATCAGGTATACAGCTATGACAGAACATACAACAAGCAGATTGTTACATCTAAAATCAGGTATAAAGCTATAACAAAGGCAACATACAGCAAGCGGTTTGTTACACCTAAAATCAGGTACACAACCTGCATTCAACTACTTTCTAACATCATAGTTAGTTTCCTTCATAGAAAGTGCCACCATTCATCTAATGAGCTACTTAAATTGAGGTGTTGGGAACCTAAATCTCAATAGCTAAAGGCTAGACTTTCAGATTCTTCAGTGCACGTAGAATTAATCTAACGAGCCATAGAAACATTTTTTTCAGCCTTATTAAAACTCATATAGGTCCTAATCAAAACCATTGGAAAGACAGAATTTGAACCTGAGACCTTATTAACAACTTATATAGGTCATTATCAAAATTTGCATCTTCAACCTACAAAAACATCTATAATCTTTATTCTTCAGGAATTAATGTGAAGAATATACTCACCTTGTTTTAAAAGTTGGGAACCTGCCTCTAGATTGTCAGTGACAGCTGCAGATGACAAATCTTCTACACTGCAAATCATGGCATTATTCAACTGATGCTACGGTGCTGAGAAGAAATATCTCTAAATCGAACTGACAAAATATTGGGCAATGATTAAAGATATTACATTTCAGTTCCAGATTTAGATTGAGATGACTCTGAGTCAACTTGACCTATTTTCAAGGCATCCGCTGAAGGAGGATCATTGGCATCGTGGCCTTTGTCTTCCACCTACATTATGAACTCATAGTACATTAGCTCACCTCAGAAGTTCATAAAAAAAAAAAAAAAGTTGTGTCTACATTACTTTGGACGTCTTCACCATCCATTCAGGAATACTTTCAGTAAGAAGATTGATATACTGTTCCATAGCAGCTTCTGGATTGATATTTCCTAGTTGCTGCCATGAATGCCTAGTACAATAGAAGGCATACTTCATCACATGCATAAAATTATGAACAAAAAATTAAGGCATATCTGAACTTCAATCTCCTGTTATTCTGCTAAACAAAAAATGATGATATGTACAATATTAAAGACAGTAATGCATAATTAATGAAACATGCCAAAAAAATGCTTGCAGTGAAATAGAGAGCAGAATCAGAGATCTGATTGAGAACAGTGTTTTGCGTGAGGAGGAAAAAAAGGCGGCTTCCCAGCACATTGACAGTGGATCAACGAAGCATTAAAATTTGCTCAACCGACACAAATATTCACTATGACCAAAAGAATAATTTTCATGCTGCAGCATGAACTCTTTCTACTTTATCATCAATTTGAACTTTTGGCTAAACACAGTTCCTGTTCACATCAAATGGAGAAATACACTTGAACAAAAAATAAATTTGACAAATCTTGATGCCCAGATCTCCACCTATCAGCATTCACATAGATGTAACAATTGCAGCTCCCAGCTTTCAGAAGGACAACAATTAACTAGCCTAACAGTGCGTGCATTTATGAATGGTGATAATGCCTCCTATATGCTCAAACACAGAAGATTTCCAAGACGTGGCCTCTGGATGGGGATGAATTTCATTTGTACTGAAGGAATTCTCAGGAAGCTAATCCTCCTAAGATATCTATCTCGTGGCTAGCTCAGCTCCCCTGCCTATGTAACTGCTTATTCGGGTGGCAAAAGGCAATGCGCTCGCCCCAGGGCCCCCACCGACCCAACCCCAGGCCAACCAGGAGAGATGAATCACAGGAGGCCACGCAGAAGCCTATGTAAGTGCTTATTCCTATTCCTACAGTTGGTGGTGTTCAGCTCCAGGTTCTAACATTACAAAAATAAAATACCATTAAAAGCGTAACTCTAATACATTGATTACCGAAACCGCATACAATCTATGCTGAGGGGAAAAAACAACATTTGGTGCGATAGACAAATTCAGTGAGATTAATGTATCTAATGCCTACTTGCCACAAAGTTCCAAATAGAAAAAAATTCCAGATCAGTCAGCAACGGCACTAAAATAAATTATATCACCAGAAGAAATCAACGAGAGAGTGAGAGTAACGACAAGTATCCCACAGTACCATTTAGCGCGAGCAGACATCATCAAAATCATGGGTTGAGGCTCATTGCACGGCCCCTCGGTCGCAACCTTATGCAGTCCGTACAACTTCATGTGCACTTCATTACTCAGTTTCGACACTTCATCTCCACCGACCTTGCTGCCAACGAACTCGCTCGCGGTTCGAAATAATTTCTCTATATCGCTTCTCTCGATCCCTTCCCATTCATCCTCCCCTTGAAGCAACGATTTCCAATTACCCTCGTCAACATGCCCTGCCTCTTCCTTGTTTCCAGCCAGTTCCGCCACTTGCTCCGCCGGTTTTGCCTCACCCGGCTCCGCTAAATCATCCTCAATTCTTCCAATCCCGACTACCCCGTCAAAAAACACTTCATTCTTGCGGTCAAATCCAACAACATCCCCGTTCTTTTCCAATCCATTCGCATCCGATCTTTCCTCCTCGATCTCAACGGCATCGGTATCCGTGCAATTGGATTCACCAAGGGCAACGATCGACGACTTCGCCTCCATCTCCTCCGTCTGGATCGGATTCAAGGCCCTCGGCCGAGGTCCTAAATCCTCCGCTGCGGCAGATGCCGCCACTGGCCTGTCGGCGGAGAAGCACCCAAAGAGGAAGGCGAGCAGGACGGAGATCAGCGCAGTGAGGAGAAATTCATCCAAGAAATCCATTGCCGCCCCTCCCAGAGCAAAAAGGTCGGTGGAGAGAGACAGAGAGGGAGAGAGGTGTGGAGAACGAATACGCACGAGCTGGCTTTTCTTTCGGATTCTTAAACCCGCTTATTATGACCTGGACTCTGTAGCTGCGATATCTTTAGAATTCGCGCTGGACAAGATTGAATCGATCGTGGCCGTTTGCGTGGGGCTCTTAACGCCGCGGACAGACGGAGCCACCGGCTACATTATTGTCGGCTTCGCGCCGTGGTCTTAACACCGCATACCCTTGCGGCTCTAATATTGGCGGCTCGAAGCCGTCGGCTCCGTCAGGCAGGGTAAAGCGTTCGCTGAGAGCGACAACCACCAGCAGCGTCTACAAATCTGGTATATTCGGTGCATATTGCGGGGTGACGGAAGGGATTTCCGTTTGTTTGCTATTTTAAAATATAATTTCTTAGAATTTTGATGGCTGCTAATTATTAATGGGAAGTTGGTGGGGACGAGGACCGATGGAGCAACAAAGGAAAGGAGCGAAAAGGAAAGGAAAGGAGAATTGTTCATTTGGTTGCTTGGATGAGGATGAGAGGAAATGACGAGGCAAAGGATAGATATTGCTCGGAGGAAGGCAAGAGTGGGTTAGTAGATATGCTGGAGGAAGGCAAGAGGGGGAAGGAATACTTGAGTCTATTTAATGCATGGAATAAATTTGGAATATAATCAGAAAGTGGGCCTACCTTTTACCACTTTTTGAAGGAACGAATTTGACAAATTTTCTTCTAATGCTTTGCTCTTTCATAACGGGAAAAGCCGATTCCCTTCTAACAACGCCTCCAGTAAATTCATCATCAAATTAATACGAAAGAGATAAATTATTAACAGTACTCGAGACATGCTTAGAATACTGAGTTTCAACCCATGGCTAATAAATTAATGTGACTCTTCCTTCTTGCAACAGCGTCAGAGGAACTTTTGCATTTTAATATTGCAAGGGAAATGAGAGGAGGAAGAAGTAAAAAATAAAAATAAAAATAAATATAGATCAATTGCTAATTAAAAAATATGTCATTATTTTAATATAAATTGAATAAAATACGGAAGGAAGGCAGTTGGGATCCTCTAGATCACAATCCCTGGATCATCCCTAGAGCAGTACACATCAGCCGTTGGATCGGAGGTAAGATCCAAATATTGATCTCTCTTGATCTAATCCAACGGTTGATGTGCACGGGTTCGAGGATGGATCAAAGATTGTGGTCCAGAGGATTCCTGCTCGGAAAGAAGGATGGTAAGTTTAATTTGAAATCTAGATAATAAAAAAATGCTATATTAAGATTATATTTAATTTATGTATTAACTCAAATATTAACCTTTTCCAATTTTAATTAAGAAGAGTATCAAAAGGCAATTAAAACTTGTTAAGAGAACAAGAATAAAATTTAACTATAAAATATTAATCAATAAAAATTGGAAATCAGCATATGTCTGTCACCCGCAGCCTAGAAGAGAACAAGAAAGATAGAATATGCAAAAGGAGTTTTAAAAAAAAATCAAGATTTCAAATTTCTGTACTTCAAGGTTTGCAAGCAGATAGAAAATTCTATCAGAAAATAGCAGAATACAACAATTGGAAGAACTAATCTGCCATGGTTGCTGAAAAGAAAGCTTAAAGATGAATTACAGAGAAAACAATGTGGTTTGCATGAACTGAAAACTTCTAGTCAAGCATCACCTAGTTCATAACCAATTCAAAATCAACGAGTGACAACGGAGAATTGAGTTCATGCATATCTTTGTAGGAAACATCAACATGCAGGTAAACAAAAGTTGAATGCACTACCCATGAGGAAATTAGGTTTCTGCATTGAAAACTAGCACACAGCAAGAATACTGAAGACCTGCTGGTTATTGGGTTTTCCGGTTGAACCATGGTGCGCCCAACTGATAGATTCGGTGTAGTTGGGCATCTGGTCCCAAGTCCAAAAGAGGCAGGGGGGTTTGTAAACCTTACTAGTGCAAAAATGATGCAAGTTCAAAAGAAGCAGGGGGTCTGCACCATTAAACCACTAATTTCTGATAACTTGAGTATTTTTCAAACTGAAGAGCATGAAAAGAGAAGATCATGCAGATTGAAGAGACTAAAGACATTAGTTGCATCCACAACTAATACAAGTTCCAACTGAAAGAAACCAACACACTCACAAACTCAAAAATTTGCAGATTATATGGTGGTGGTATATACTAAAAAATTATACGAACAGATCTCTTCCAACAACTAAATACTAGATTAGGAACAGATAATCTCCTGTGTATAAGAATGCATATACAGGTAATCTCAAATTATGTACATTCATCGACCTTGAGCAAAGAAAGAGTTGCAGAGTAGGGCATACAGCTCTTTACCTTGTTTGTCAATCTATGAGAAGAGTGGTTAATGGTATCCTCTGCTACTACCCCTTGCTTGGTAAAGCTCCAATCTAACCTTTGCTTCCGGTAACAAATGATCAACTGTTGGATCCTGAACCATGAACGCTTGCTTGGAAGTCCACTCAAGCACTGTCAGCACCTCAGCCTGCGCTAATGCCTCGCTATCGGGCACATGGAGAGCAATGTAGCACAACAATATCAATGCTGAAATCTGAACCAAATGCTCTCCAAAGTAAACCAGCTGCACTAGGTGTTTGGTGCCTCCTGCATTGATGATCGCTTTGGAATGATCGAGGTGGAGGTAGTTGTCTGTGCAAGCAAATTTAGTCAAGGCAATAGCGGCCTCTTTTGCAACGATTGCCTCTGTTTCGTCGAGTAACTTCACCAACGGCGCTATGATCCTGGTCTCAGTGGCCCGAAAGGTCCTCGACAGGCACCCCAAAGCTACAATGCAGGGCACAAGGAGGTCGTCGTCTGCTTTCTTCACGATCCTGAGAATCTGGTCGACCACTGCACGGGCTGCAGGGGAGGTTGGCTTGAAGGCGGACCGCCGTAGCTCGGAATGCTGCTCGGCAACACGCGCAATCTCCATCAAGGCCATCGCGGAGTAGTACTGCACCTCGTCTGTGCCTTTCTCAATGAGAACTGAAAAACAAAGGAGAGCTCTGGATTCAGTGATGCTTTTGCAGACGGATAGATTGCCCTTGCAGAGTTGACACAGGGCCTTGGCAGACATGGCCTTCATGTAGGCCTTGGTGGCGGGCTCCTCGAACTCGCGCCCCTTGATGCTGACGCCGGCCAAGGAGACAGGCTGGTGCTTGGTGCTGCCAATGGCGGAGGGGTTATGGGTATTGGAATTGGTGGGGGTCTTGTTGGATTTGGATGCCATGGTGGACTGGATGACGGAATGCATCTCGTTTTTGTTGGCGCACTGCGATATTGAGGCGACGGGGTGCTTGACGACGGCTTGGTCAGAGGTGTCAGAAATGGCTGCCATGGGATCGTTCCCGCCCGCGGTGGAAGTGGTGCTATTGGCCATGACGACGGAGTGGATGGACATGCCATTGGAGGGG
>JBAMIB010227604.1:0-12271 GCA_037177415.1 Kaempferia rotunda
CCAATCATAATTTAAATTTTACACTTATAAAATATTTATTCGGACTCCCTAATCAAATATAATGGACATTAATTTACTTAGTTATCTTCATTTTTGATTAATTGATGCCGCCCAAGTTAATCGTTTAGTATGATTCCAAATCGATTGGTCAGGCGGAAAGAATCATATTCAATTTGTTAGAAAATATACTATATTGTCTTTGAATGATATTGAATTTTAGAGAAATTATATCTCTTTTTAAACTTTATATCCTAATCGATCGGAGTTGTCCAATCGACTGCCCTAATCGATTCAGCCTAAGTCACTCTATTTGTATGAACTCCCAATCGATTGGTCAGGTTGGAAAAGAGTTTAAAAAATAAATTAGATTCTAAAATAAATATATTAAATTTAGAAAGAATTATATTTTATTTTAAACATTTTACCTATAAAAAATAAAAGAAAATTAGGTAAATTGATGTGTATTAGAGAGTTACAGGTAAAGTTTACAAATAGAAAGTGAGAATACACTTTTTCTGATGTGAAGACTGAAGAGGAAGAATAGTTTTTTAAGTAATTTTTCCTTAATATGGATTGATTAACGGACTAAAATTCAATAATGTCAATTGATGTCGCAGTACATGGACTCATGAGGGTTTGTAATTACCAAAAAGCTTCTATAGGATTAATACGGTAGTTGACCGAGGATCATACAAGATTAGCGTCGCAATAGACCGAGCGACATTTTATCCACCGCTCGGCATTGCACTCCGATTATCTCTGCTCTGGAGATGCATAAGCAAATCCAATAAGATCGGGTCAGGATCAAATTATCCAAGCAGGATCAAATAGCCCTTGGATAATCAATGGACTAATGCGAACTACAAGTCCTTGTTCAATTAATGAACAAATAACGAGTTTAATAATTATCTCATACCTTAATTTTCACATAAATATAATTATTAATTAAAGAAGATAAAAGGTTCAAATAACCTGTAATAAATATAGTTTATTAATAGCCTTAATTGTATAAGAAGATAAAGGGAGTAAATCCTCTCTTTAGACGGCAAACATTTGATCATACCTTCTTTAAGCATCGCGAGCAGGAGGATCAATAAAATCCATGCTTTTAAAAAATAACTGTGAAATTTATGAAAATAAAAATGTTAAGATAAATGTCATTATAGATGAGTAGGTTGTCAACTGGTTGAGATAAATTTTTATATGTGTAAATTATGTCTTAGTGTATATACAAGACCATCGTATAAATTTTATTATGAACTGTCTATTTATCGAGTAGTTTTGATCAAAGCTAATTTATAAGGACCATGATAAAATTTTCAATTTAAAAGTATCCATAGTTACCTAAATTGATATCATTAATATTTCAAAAAATAAATAAAAAAAAGGAAGAAAAATTATAACACAGGTATTTTTGAGATGTATAAAAAGAGGTATTCTAAAAATTAAGTGGTCGATTTAAAATTTTTATATATTCACAATATACCATATTTCATGCATACAATTTGCATTGGGTTCCAAGATCCTAAGATGCGCTCTCATTTACAAAATTATACAAACACCAGTTTTTAGAATACCTCTTTTATACAAATATGAAACGCACAAACGAGCCTGGAGTGCCCAAATCACTCGCAGAAGCAGTGTCATCTAAACCTACAATATTCAAGACAAATGAAAGAAATTTGATATTGTTAGAAAACAATTGAGGACTTAGAATTCAATGATCTATGAACTAATAAATAAGACATGTAGCAAGTCATAGACTCAAGATATTCTTGTCTGACTACTAAAACAAGCATAAGAAATAGTTTCACGACATTTTTATTGACAATCAAACAGAGTCCTTTTAGTTTACTGGCATGTAGAATACAGGTCAAAGGGCCCCAGTTGTATTTGTTATCAGTTACTGTTGCAATAAATCCTCTCTAAATGGCAAATGCCTCAGACAAGATCGGATTTATTCCTATATTGATTGAATCTGAAAACTGAAAAGCTACAATAGAGTTACTTGTTTGACCTTTAAAATATTCAAATGGTTCTATCACACACATAACCTCCTAAAGGGAGCTAAACTAGCATCAAATAGGATATAGCAGAATACATCTCTTACCAACAAAGAATAACATTTATAGGACGAACATTCAAGGAGCAAATCGCTTTTTGAACAACTTGTGTCTCTTTGACGGGTCCTTTGGTTTTGCTTTCAAATCATTTCCTTTCTTGTTCTTCTCGGCGCTGAAACACCCAATAATGAAGCAAATCATTAGTATGTAAAATAATTCAAAATTGAATAAATGTTGCAAAAGGGAAAAGGCATGAGGAAAACTTACGTGTATTCCATATAAATCTTTCCATTCGATCCAGAGAAAGAACTCAGTGAGCACGCAAAGCGCTTACTCTTGATAGCAGTGATACCATCTGAATCCTCCTGCAACTGCTCCAGACCCACCATGTCATCCCCAGCATTCAACACCTGTTAAAAAAAAGGAAAAGTCAATGATTATAATCTCAATACTGAAAACATTCACCCAAATTCCAGAAAGATCAAATAAGTGTAAAACAAAAAAAACCTTGCTCAGTAGTTCGATTTGCTCATCAAGGCCATTATAGCTGAGTTCAGCGCCTGAATCAGGAGGTGGCAAGCTAGTGATTACCTGTGATAATTTTGCTTCTCATTTATTAGGTGTGTACATAAGAAATAGAATACAAAACCCTAAAACCAGTCTAGATGGAAGTGCGAATTTCACAAAAAATATTACAAAGTCTGCAAAAAATTAAAAGACCTTGTTTATGGTAATGCATTGCTATGCTGTCCTAAGGTTTTTCTCACTGAAGTAGGAAGAAAATTTCATCATTCACTAGCAATCACATAAGCTCTCAAACTGTGTTCCAATTCTAAACTGAATATACAATTGTTCAAATACACATCTTGCCCTTCTTAAACTTAATGGAATGAGGTGAATCAGACATTAGTTATAGTACACATCCCATAAATCTAAAGACAGGGACGATTGGAAATGCCAAAATCTCGTCTCGTCTAGTTTATTGCCTAATAAAAATTATCTTCTGTATAGCATATCAAATAAAACACTCTTAATTGAGGCACTACAAATTCATCACATCCCCATATAAAAAGGCATTTATAATTTGACCAATGCTTCTAAATAAAGCCGGAAATAAACCTATGGAAGAAAATGTGCCAATGTATTGAGCTCAGGAATTTCACGGAGAAGACAAGTAAAGAAAACAAATTTTGTAATTGGTGCCAGTCTGCATGAGCCAAATTCATGAGATGATAGGAAACACTTGAAGCATGGCGAACAAAAACTTAGGACAAGTATTTGTTAACCTTTGTGAACACAGGATAAACGATTGTTGTTTACCTTGAAGCTATACCCTTGATCAATTAAGAATTGTTGCCGTTTAGTAGAGTAATACATTTCCTGTATCCAGTAGAGAGAACAATTATTAGACGATATGCTCCACAACTTTCGTTCGAGTTGAGCATTAATATAACCAATAGATTGAACAATTACTACTACAATTCCAAATGCTCCACAACTTTAGAACTAGTTAAGCACAATGTCTATTTTTTTGTCTTTAAAAAAATAAAGAATACTGCACCTGAGTATCCATGGAAACAAGGGAATAGAAGAAAGCATTGTATTCTTCTTTTCCACCTGCCATTCTATCTTGCAGTCGCCCCTGCAATGCAGACCATGCCCAGGAATGACAAAAAGAAATGAAAAAACCAAACACAAATATGAAATGCACAAGGTTATTTTATCTACATATTAGGAAGCAGACAAGACACGTTTCTACCAAAATAAATTGCACAAACTGATTTTATGTCGAATGCAAAAGTGACTTCAGAAAATCAAGTCAAGCCATTAATAGCTATATGTGGTAAAAACATAAAAGTAAACAAGAGTGGTATGACAGTGCTTATCAAATTATTTATTTATAGGATTAATTGAAAGATATTTGATAGTAGAAACTTAAGAAGACAATTTTCATTGTTTTCAGATGATAGTGACCTAATGTTGTAGCAATCTATAACAGCACTAGATGTTGGTTTGCAGGACAAAGGGAACTATCCTCTAGGTAGTCAAATCCAAAAAACTTTAGGCTTGCAGGTTTTGTATAGTGGTTTCCTGGATTCGAACCAATCAACTATACAACAAAGTAAACTAATCTATGTTGCAAAATCAATTAATCTTGTTTTTGTCTTCCTCAAGAACAATCTGCCATTTCCATTGGGACCCTACTGCAGATCCATTGGTCAAGGACTAACCAGATCTTTTGGATTTTAAGCTTACCAGCTTGATATTGTTTCTACTTACCCAACCCAAAAGTAAAGTTCATAATACACGGAGTTAGCTAGCAAAATTGAAATTTTAAATAATTATAATACAATTTTTTCCAAGATAATTTTCTGCCTAAAATCATCAGTTAGAGAGATTCTTCTGTCAGAAGCAAATAAGCAGATGCAAAAACTTGAAGCTTTTAATGCTAACTCAAGGTATCCCAAGTATACTAGCCAATTCGAAGGTTCAATATGACGCAACAAAAAAAATGAGTTTATTCAATTTTATGAATCGTATCATGTACAAACTAGTCCTCTAGTTTCTTTTCCTACATATATTACATTATTTAATTACCTTAGCCCTAAGAATACGACCCAAACGTTGAGCTTCCTGACGTCGTGAACCACCATGGGATGAAATCTGTATTATCACATTTGCTTCTGGAATATCAATTGAGTTGTCACCAACCTATAAAAAAAAAGGATAAAACCATCTTAATTAGTGATCAATGATACTTGACTTCTAAAAATAACATAAGTTTTAAAGAAATAATGAGCTGCCCTATTTTTTCACTGCTTCAGGACCAACCTCTTATTCTTTTTCCAAGATTAACAAAAATATAATCCTCAACCTTATAACCAGTAGATGAATATTTAGAAGTCACTAAAATATGTACTATAAAGATAATAATTCACAAACCTTGGATAGGAAGATTGTATTAACATCATGACTACTCTTGAAAGCCTGAAGAATCCTGGTTCTCTCAGCATGGCTGAAAGTAATTTTAAAAATAATAATAATAATTAAACAAAAGAACAAGGTCACTATATGAAAATTTTCATCAAAGCTCCAGAAAGAACCTGGTTGCACCATAGATCATGGGCTTTTGGAGTTTCATTGCATATGCAGCCAGTGCAAATAGATTGTCAGCAAAAACAATAATTTTATCTTTACGTTGCTGTTCATGAAAGCGAATAAGAAATTCACAAGCTCTGAACTTATTCGGATTCATCACATATAGTGCCTAGCAAGAGAGAATCTACTTAGTGAGAAAACTAATCAAGAATATGAATTAAAATAAAATTAGAATTGAAACATATAAATAGCATTAAATAGAGAAAAGAAAAACAAATTAAGTGTTAAAATTAGCACAGAATTTGGAGACTATGGAAGAAGTCCAAATCTTCTTTAGGTAAACTAAATGTCAAGCATGCAATAGAATTACAATATATGACAATTTTATATACTACACTAAAAAGGAAAATTCTCCAAACAATATTAGAGCAGATTACATGTATAGTTTTCTTAGTCATTTGGCACTATCAAAAGAAAACTTGAATTTGTGGATATGAACATGGTAAAGGTATAATTAATTAAATAACTATTTAAGATATCCATCTTCAAATAAAAAAAAACTTGTTCTGTTAATCTTTAGATTCTTCTCGTAAATTAATTCTTGCATTGTGTGACATGGTCATAGTTTCAAACATTTGCTTGAACTAGGTAGTGCTATCACTTGATTGTATTATGATGTGGGCAAGGTTCAAAATCTCAAGCCAGTTTCAAACTTTGACTGAAACAATACTAATTTTGATATCATATTAGTGTTGCAATGTATAGCGCTAGTGGTGAATTGGAAGGGAAAGCAGAAAGAAAAAAGGAGATACAAAAAGTAGAAGAAAAAAACCTAACTATATATATATATATATAAATATATATAAAACCTTCATATCCCATTTAGGACGATACAATTTTGACATTATATTATACTGACACAAGTAAAAATAATAATAAATGGGCGCGTTCCAGTTGGAGGGAACAGTAGACGTCAGTCCAACTTAGGTTCATTTTGAAAACCTAAGCTGAATCCTGACTAGATCATCGTCTTGGTAAGAAAGGATATAATTAATATTATTGAGTTGGGTTCAAAAGAATTCACATATCTCCATAATGGTATGATATTGTCCACTTTGGGCCTAGACCCTCATAGTTTTATTTTTGAGCTCTACCCGAAAGACTTCATACCAACGAAGATATAGACTCAGATAAAGAAGAACAATTGGTAAACATTGTAAGGAGGATCCTTTCCAAGAAGAAGAAAGATTTCAGCATAAAGGACCTCCAGAAGATGATCAAATCAAGTTTCAACAAACTAAGCGTCACATAATAGGTGCAACAAAAGGGGGCATTACAAACACAAGTGTCCAAATCTCAAGGAAGAAAAACTAAAGAACTCCTGCACACTTAGTAGAAAGGTTAGATCACCACAACATCTAACTTAAACCCATTTGTCATTCATCAAAACCTGAATTTGATTATTAGTGCAAACTGCACCAACAATGTCAAGTTCTAGAAATTTGTCGAAACTATACGTTCTAACTATACCGCTGAAGCCATAGGAAATTTGATAGATATCATTGTATCACCACCACCTAACGGCTACTTCAAAACATCAAGGGTGCGCAAAAGCACGAAGCCTACTTTCATTATATAAAATGCTAATTAATAACTTGAATCCACTATTTACTAACCTAACTTGTTAACCTTACACTAATTACCATCCTTCCTATCATCACCCTCATTATCTAATAGCAATCAACTTCTGATCCGATTGGCCTCCTTCTCTAGGTAGCAGTGACCAAATATGAATCTAACTTTATGCAAGCTACATCATGGCATCCACCATAAAAAATGTTAACATCTCCAAATAAATGAAATACCTGTTTTTTCTTTGAATTCTCTTTCTTTAAATATTCTGCAAAAAACTCCTTGGTCATAGGACACCAGACTTCAGCACACTGGACATTAGCAATAAATCCTTCTTTTACCAAATCCAACCAGTTTGCCTCATACAGCTTTGGTCCAATAAGAAAATTCAAGTCTGTGATTCGTTCATCTTCTCTCACAAGTGTTGCTAAAGTGACAAGAAAACAATATTCAGCAAAAAGAAACATGAAATATCAGGCAGCTTATGCAGTACAGGTTATCATAAAAGTAATTCAATAGAAGAAAAAATGACCAGTAAGTCCAAGTTTGCAATGGGATTTGGTGATGCTAATTACTTTGCGAAACATATGTGCTGGAACAACATGGACCTATAAGGAGAAAAAGAAGAATACAAAGTGAATCTGTAATATAAAGAAAACTATGTTGAATCGAAAGGAAAATTTTTGCATGGACAATGAACTACTAGACATATTATGACAACAAAAAATTAATTCTTGGATGTAGAATGGTAGGTGACACTTTCTTTTCACTCTTGATTTTGATGGCAGTGATTTCCTACTACTGAATCATTTTAGATGGTGATTCACCTGAAGTCATCTCTTATATGTTCAGTCTGAAATAGCTTTAATAGCGCAATCATCATGAAATTTATGTCCCATCAAACAAAGGAATATAAAATCACCCTTCATTGAGTCAAGGAGATGATTAGATTCAATGGTCTTAATCTCCATGGTCATTCTATCACAAGCTTACATCTGGACTATTGTATTAAAATCCTGATCAATGAAGGAAATTTCATTTATTTCATTCAAGTTTCTAAAATAGCATGTTATTATAGAATCATCAACATCAAGCTGTCCTTACCCTAATTATTTGGGGGCAACTACATGAATCTTATATCTCCATTGAATTTAAGCAAGATTATGTAACTAGAAATATCCAAATTGAACTTTTAAATATGTTAACTATACTTTTTTTGGGCCTCCCTTTGGCTTTTACTCTAACAACCCTCAACTGAAATCCATTAATTAGATAATCTATTGGAATGTGCATGCATGTACTGAAACTAATATATCAAAAAATAGATATATTATGGATTAAAAAAAATAAAGTACCTCATCCATAAGTAGTAGTCCCCATTCTCTATTTCGTATTTCTTCAATGATTTTCTCAGAATCCTCAGATCTCTTCCCACCAAAAGCTATCATGTTGTAGGTGGTCACAACTACACCAGCCAACCCCCGAAATTTTTCTTTATTATCAGATGTGAAGCAGCTTATGTTCTCATCTTCTATGGTGGACCAGAGCTTAAACTGAGCAGCCCATTGATCCACAGAAACGGCGTTTGTAGCCAAGCAAAGGCAACTCTTTTTTACACGGCAAGCAGCAGAAACGCCCACCAGAGATTTCCCAGCACCACAAGGTAACACAATGATACCAGACCTGGCTCGTCCTGTTGTACAACAAGTAAAGAAAAACCACTATTAGTTAACTAATTGTTTAAAAGCATCTAGAATGTGTATTGTAGCATACCCAATTCGGGTAAGATGATATATCAGCAGCAGCAGCTCTAATCACACATATATGGAAATTCAACTCTATTATTGGATATAGTATGACATTGTTTTCTAGCCTTAATGATAATCTACTTTCTCATCTATGATTGCTATTGTAATAGTGTTAGAGAAGAGGCTTTAATCATCGTTCAATGAATATGAGCTTAGACCCATTGAATGCAACAAAAAAATGGTAATTAGCATAGAGCAAAACTACATGTCTAAGAAAATGCAAAGAAATTTGAATTTAGCTGTAACTCTTTTGCCATGAACCATGGGAAAGGAATTGGAAGAAAAAAATAATAAGATAACACAAAGTTTCACTGCACAAAAAATAATATGCATTTGTATAAATTTCTAGATATACATAGCAGCAAAATGTACGAAGGCTGAACAATTATGTTAGCGCAAGTTCTTTCCTAAATTTTTTTAGCCTGGAGCTTCTTTTATAATAACTCTCTCCAATCAAATTCCACAAGAAATCATGCAAAATAACAACTAATAGCAGGAAGGAAACAAGCATAAAAATCACAAATGGTAGATGAAACATAATAGTAAGTATAAAACTTAGGAAGTCACCAATTCCTATATGTTCATCAGTGTCAGTATCAAGTTGTTGTGGTTAAAATATTGGTGATCGATATTGGTTAAAATACTGGTGACCCTAAACCCTAATGTGACCCTCAACATTTTTCATCTGGGCTTCACATCAATATTGGTCAATACATTTGTGCTGTGGTTAAAATAAGCAAATGCAGGTGATAATGTACTTACCATTGCGAAACATCTTACTGAGACTTTTTTGTTGATATGGTCTTTGTTGTTCTTGAGGTTTCAATTTTATATTCAAATCAGGGTTCACCTGTGGTTAAATTTCCTTTCAGCTGCAGTGACATGGAATGAGATATAAAATGTAACAAGAAAGAAAAACATTGAAAAAAAAAGTTCCAAAGAGGAATTATATCCACTATAACTAGTGGAGATTCTTGAACTTGCATTAAATGATAGTATAACTTGAAAATTCAATGAATTCCAATAGGCATATGTGAAAAATAAACAAACGTATGACTCACTGTATCATTTCGATAGTCATATTCCTCGAGCATAGGATAGTTTAATGCATTAGGCAAACATCGTTGCTTCACATTTTCCACCTGCAACAAAAATAACACTATTTTAGATAACTTTCATTAAATGCATTAACTGTAGGAGGTGGAATCATATGGCACCTGAGAAGGGTCTATCTCAAAGGAATGAGTTTCCTTCTCCTCTATTGCAGAGTCTTCATGAACATCGTGTGAATCCTAAAACACATTAGATGAGTCAGTAGAAGTAAAGATGGAAACATAATAGCCATTAGATTATAAAAGAATATTAGCATTAAAGGACTGCTTACTTAGGTAGATAGGGAGGAGAGGAGGGGAAATGGAAGAAGGAAGACCGGAAAGAGAAGAAAGTACAGTGAAAATTTTCATCCCAATTTTTCCTCAACCAAATTCAAGCAAAAGATGAAAGAGGAGATGAAACAAGCTTGCTGACTAATTGCCAAGTATTTATGTTTTTGATGCCTTTCTACCTTCTCAAGGAATTAAAAAACCATGGAAGATCTACTTGTCATTATCCTTCCCCTCCATTTCTCATCCCTTATCTCCTTTATTCCATACCTGATAGGGATGACAATTACATCCAAACCCGATAGAGGATCTGATGTCCAACCCGAATTGAGGAGTGTATGAAGGGACTACCGATACCCGATATCCGACCAAATATACATATATTTATTAAAGAAAAATTCTTTTCCCATAACCTACTAATTATTTTTATTGATATTAGGAGTAAGCTATATAGATATTTAATCTATTTTTTAAATTATATTTTCTTTTTTAAATATGATTTTAATTCTAATATGCTTTTGTTGAATGATGATAGTTGGATAGAAAGAATAAAAATTATTAGTATAGAAGATATCAGATCCTTTAATGGATATGAGTATGGGGTGAATATCCTATACCCGATGGGTATGGGGACGCAGGATATGGAATCCGAACCATTGTCATCCCTTGATACCTCATAAAAATTTAGTTAAAAAAGTTAGGATATGCTTTAGTGGCATTTGGCAATTGGCAATGACCAATTGTCCACTTCTTGAATCTGTTATGACAAGGCCAAGGACTGACTTTTTTATATAATTATTATTGTGATTAATATTTAATTGTATTTTAACATTTGCAAACAATAGTATTCAACCATCACATATGGATTGATGCAAATATGGCTATCAAAGAATAAAGAATGCCATATGTCAAAGTGCTTGTTCAAAATTCAAGTATCCAAGTTATGTAAGTACCTCAAAATTAATCTGAGCCTTCAATATAACTTCGTCCTTGCGCAATCTCTTCAATACCTGTATTCATGAATTTGCATGTTGTCGCAAATGATGACAAATAATCCACGTGATGTGAACAAAACAAAGATGAACCAGAACTTCCACATGGATCAAAGTTACCTCTGGAAATGGCGACTCAACAAAATATCGATTCTTTTTCAACACAAGCTTAACTTTTCCATAATTAGCAGTTGATCCACGGATAAAGTCTATTATCTCAGATGGCAACTTAGCTTTTGACAGCTTGTTCAGGACACTAATAATGGTCTCAGTCTCCAGACCCACAGAAACCGCAGCATAGAGAGAGTGTGGCGTCAAACTATACTCGTGCATTGATTCCGGTCTGCAAGCAAACATACTCGCAGCACGTACAAAAAAAAAACCCTAAATGCAAAAAATGGACCCTAAAACAAATTCCGATACCTGCAGACAGGTTCGGCAATAGCGATGAGGAAATCGTAGGCTTGCTTGTAGAGAGGTGAGAACGTTTCCAGAATGATCCGGCCATCGCCGCAGACCCAGAGAGGCCTGTTCACGTGATCAGGCTTCAGCTCCAATTGGCTGAAACCCCTCTTCTTAATCTCCCTCTCACCTACCAACCACAAAATCCACATTCGTCAAAGCAACAGCATGGAAATAGAAAGTCCCACACGCACGCACGCCAAAAAAAAAAAAAAAACCCCTCCATCAATGTTTAACTCTTAGTACCATGTCGGGTATCATCGTCGAAATCGTTCCCATAGTCATCGTAATCCTCTTCTTCCATAATACGAGTCGCCTAAAAGATGCGAGCGAATAATTAGGAACAGAAGACAAAGAAGAAGAAAAGTTCGGATCAGTACAGAAAAATGATTCGCCTCACCTTAGACGAGGAAGAGATAGTCTTCAGCTTCTTCATCGGGCGACCTCTTTCTCCTAGTAGGGAATAACAGAGAGGGATTTTCATAAATTAGAGTAAGGCAGTAGGACTATAAGCTAAACCCTAAACCCTAAGAAACTAAAACTGCATAGGGTTTGGATTGGGATATCCACCGTCGCCGCCTGCCATTATCTGTGAAGCGATTTCTTCTCGCCGAGGTTCGTCGCGGCGGAGGAGAGCCGGAGTAGAACGACGGTGGGAAGGAAACAATAAACCGTTCCACTGACGCGTTTATATTTAAATTCGAGTACTCGCAGTTCCTTACTCGTCGGGCTCGGAACGGTCGGCCATCGGTCGGCCTGACAAGCGGCCAATTAATTACTCGGGCCGAACCAGCGGCCTACCTGGAACAGGTTAATGACACATCACTTTGGTT
>JBAMIB010227922.1:0-12270 GCA_037177415.1 Kaempferia rotunda
GCAGGATTCAGAAAGTTTTCACTGAGTGTCACACCAATCTTTTTCAAGTCTTCTCCAGTGACACGTGGACTTCCGACTCTCCAGTATTCAATCACGTTTGCAGACAAGATTATTTACATTAATATATTTTTTTAATTATTTATTGTAATATATTATAACCATAACTTGTTTGTTAAAATAACAAAGATATTAATAACAAAAAACAACAACAACAGTAATTCTATTATTAACAAAATTATAGTTAGAACATATATTACTATAAGGAAAGTGTGTACACTATCTATGCATCTGCTAGAACTCAAAAGGGCAGCTTGGTGCACGAAATTCCCGCCAATGCCGGGGCTGTTGTACGCAACCTTACCCTACTTTGCAAGAGATTGTTCTCAAACTTGTGATGTTACCAACAACTTTACTGTTGTGCCAAGACTCCCTTTGCTACAACTCAAACTCTCAAAAAAAAATATATTTCCAACACTATAGAAGATTTAAAATAACAAATGAACGTCACTTATACAACCAATTACAATAGACAATTCAACCATCATATCTGTTGAAAATATCAACCATTCCAATTCAGCTCACACATACTTTGTTTACATGTGCATTCTTAGGAAGCACCATAAGAAACCATTACGTTCTGCATTTCACAGTAGCAGAAATTAGCCATCACCAGCAGCAACAAAAAGAACTTTATGGTGTTCTAAGACAAGAACTAAGCAGTGCCTTCTACATAATAATGTGAAAGACTCCAGGAGGGATCTGCCATTAATATAGCATCAAATATGCCTTGAAATAGAATCGACTGCAACTTCAGTCATCAAATTTGACAAATTGCTCCAAACATGCAAGTATTACTTATCTATCATTGCTACAAAGGAGGTTCGTGTGGATCGAGTGAACAAATTTAGGATGATCCAAATAGCATCTTGGTCCTCATAATTAACCTAGTCGATCCTTTTGCTTGCTGCTGTTGTTTCAGTTTTGTTTTTATCTTGACCACAATTTATTGTAGTGTTTGGGGCACGATAGAGGGAGGGCAGCCTACAAGAATTTGGGGCCATTCAAATAGGCTTTCTGGCTGTTAGAGGGAAAAAAAGTGATGACTTTGTAGTGACTGTTTCATCTTTTCCTGCCCCTATGTATTAAATGAAAGCTGCTGTCATAAATAGCACAATGTTAAATAGATGAAGTACTTTTGGTTATTTTCACCATTTTTTTGCTGCAGTTATGAAGCAGCTAACAAAAACTTCCAAAATTTCCCACCATTTCATGGTGGCCACTTCCTTGACCTTGCATTTGATTGTTTTTGTCACAGTTATGTTTTCTACATTTATTGGTTACTTTTACTGTTGATCTTGTATTGGGATATTTATGAAGCAACCATACTGACATGCATTGGAAATCAAGTGCATTTTTGAAAGAACAGAAGACAATGGAAATTATTTCCATTTAGTAACCATATTTTGAATTAGTCGTTTATTCCATGGCCTTGTTGAGTAGTCATATACATTGTTTGTTAAGGTAATTATTTTCCTCAAAAGCATTTTCTAGGAAAATAGCTTAATGTTCTATCATTTTCCATAGTTGAACACTATTTATGGGCCTTAGTTGTTAAAATAGAAATAAAAAGGCATGAATCAACTAGAAGATTCAACCTTATTCTAGTTTTAACATAGAATAATTATGTATTATTTCCATGTTATCATATTACTTTTAGATCCACTCTGAAATCAAACATACTCTCACAGTGATGAGAAAAATCTTATCCAAAAGTAGAGCTTCAAATCCACAGATGAATCTTTTCATTGCCTTCCTAAGCCTTTTGGTGTTCCTTTTGACACTTGTATAAGAGGGAGGATGATTACATATTTTTTTTGTGTGACCATTCATTGTCAAATGATCCACTAAACAAACCTTGAACCAAGGCTGAATGACTCTTTTTAGGTATTTATATCGATCAAAAATCAATGTGTTGACCAACATCAACATCCAAAATATGACTTCAAATCTGGGCAGTATTGGTTCACACAAACCCAAATTTAGTCGACAGAAAATGTTACAATCCAATGCATGTCAACTAAAAGCTAACTTTGGTTGACACACCCAATTTGCTCAACCAAACAAGGATATTTGGTTGACCCAATTTGTGTCCATGGATGAATCAAGTTCTGTCTCAATTTGTTTGACCATCCAACAACTAAGAGTCAAGCCATTAATTACCTTGTAGGATCTAGAATGAATTTCCTTAGATAACAAACTCTGTTTATAAGCTAAATCCTATAATACAATTGATCTAACCCAAAACAAGCCCAATATTACAACAATTAGCACATTACACATAGGGCTTTGAGTTCCTCAAGCTTGATGGCTACCCACAGGTTTGAACTCCACACGACTTACACATAACTCATGAGCTCATCATCTAAACTCGACAACTTAATCTACAGTTTACACAATTAGTGTTGCACAATAAGTAAGCGACCAAATAGAAATGGTTAGACTTAGATTGTATAAGTCATAACACCACGGTTAGACTTAACCAGAGGGGAGATATTATGTCAACATTGTGCAAATAACTATACACCCGATATATGCAAAGGCAAGTATCCACCTAGCATTTAACATTTATCCAACATGAATAAAACATGTACCCACTAATAAGAAGTCATGCAACCAACAAATGAACCTTAGTCTGGTCTATAAAACATAGTTAAGCATCACCTCTATCCTTCTATAGTGGTTTTCTTATATATATTTATTCCAATCTTTTTAAAAGGATTAGCCTTGTTTCGCTTTTCATCCTTTTTGGTCTAATTGCCAAGGTGTGTAAAGAAAATACTACATATTAGTCGTTCTACAAGAGAGTGGAAATTTTAACATTTTCAATATGAGCACTACAAGGGTCAAACAATCTCAAAATTATGTAAAAATGAATAGAATCGTAACTATCATTATACATTCTTTTATTAAAGAACACACCCAAATTTAACCATATGAAAACAACCTAATCTAGCATGGAACTCCATGGTAATACAATCATGCCACAACACACCTTGTTCATGCTAGCTTTTGTTTTTCCCCTCTCGAATTTAAAACACCATTTTAGGCTTCTTTTAATATTTATGATAGCCTACTTGATTCCTACAATCTCTGAGATTATCATTTGATTCATGCATAAGATTCTTATAAAAATTGAGTTTGACAAAGGAGAACACCTATGCTATTAATTACCTCTAAAAAGGGTACAATTTGAGCCTTTAAAATGACTTTAAAGTTTAAACCTCTACTAGATTTCAATCTATAAAATAATAGCTAAGCCAACAAGGAATATGATTTTCATGCTTCTCTGCATCAAAGTTGTAGGGAGGTTTACAATGAGAAGATCTTAATCCCTTCTACTTCTTTTCCTTTAAAAGACCAATATCATCATCAAAAATATGTCTAGGTTTATCCAAATAAATGAAGGAGATAACTCACAAAATCATCCTAGCCTCTTTACAGCCCCAAAGAAAGAGAAATTGGGTAGATTTTCACCTTAAATAAAAGAGGACAACTCTTCCAGGGTTGCTCCTCTCTTCCACAAGAAGTCACAAATGCTTCGTCGTTGGCTCTCCTCTAAGGAGAGAGAAGAGGGGAAGGAGAGAGATGGAATGGTTCTCTATTAAGGGAGGAGAGGGGAGATGTTTTCTAGGTTGTTGATCAAGGTGGGGGGAGGGGTGCACAACTTGGAAAGAAGAAAAGAAATCACTGAATAAAAAGAGGTGTTTGATCTCCAATTGAAAAGAGAGAGAAAGAAAGAGAGAAAATTCCAATATTTAACCCAAACTACATATTATTATGATCATATCTTGCTTCAATCATATCTAGCCAATTTTCCTCCAAATTGGTGAAAATTTAGCCAAATGAATGTTAATTATGCCATTTAGTTGAAGGCCTCAGCACCAAAACAAATAATAATTAGTGTTAGCCAAGAATATTACAAAACACATTTTCTTATTTTTCTTTTTCATTCTAAATATCTTGGCATTTACCTGCAGTTCCTGTTGACATGTTAGAGATATATCTATTTCATGAGAAAAATCACGTTATATGTTTTGTTCTTTTAATGGTAATTTTTCAGACTTTCTTTGATTGTCTTGTTTGTTTATTTCATTTAGAACAGAAGGTAACTTTGGCCAGAAGGTTTGCATTAGTTCCTCTGGGACCTCCTTTGTTGGCTTACAAGAGCAACTGTAAAGCAATGTTAACTGCTACTGATACTGCTGTTCAACTAGTAGTTGATTGTCCATACAAAGCTGGAGATCCTATTGTCGTATGGTAATTTTTTTATATAAAAAATTATACTTATTGTAGATGTTATTCCTTTTCCAACTAGCCATTGCTCTACCGTGTTCTCTTTGTAAATTTGCAATTGCAAGGTTATATTCACAGATATCTCAACTATATTTGATAGGTGTGGACCCCAACCGAACTCTAGGTTGCTTCTCAATTATGGTTTTGTTGATGAAGACAATCCTTATGACCGTATACTAATTGAGGTGAATCTCACATTGATTCATCTTGCTTCGCTAGCACCTCATTTGCTTAGTCGACTTGGTATAACTTTCTTCCGTATGTGGACTCCAGGCATCTTTAAATACAGAAGATCCTCAATACCAAGAAAAGAGAATGGTTGCTCAGAGAAATGGAAAGCTATCTGTCCAAACTTTTCTTGTATGAGAGCTGAGCTTTTTTCCTCTTAAACTTTCAAACAGATATGACATATTGCCTCTTTTGTCAGGTCCATGTAGGTAGAGAAAAGGAAGCCATATTAGAGATGCTACCATACCTCAGATTAGGCTGCATTTCCAATGCAGCTGATATGCACTCTGTCATTTCTTCTCAAGGCCCTACATGTCTGGTACATTAGTCTATCCACTTGGTTCTTTTAGTTTGAAGACTGCCATTTCTTGATTTCTTGGATATTTTGACCCTTTCTGTTGACTGTGAAAGTTTTGATACTGTAACAATCACTTGAATATTCCTTGTTTATCATTTATTATTTACAGTCATGAAAAAAAAACTATTTCTTAAATATTTAGGTTACGATCAATGTATCACATAATAAAAATTTCTTAATTTATGTGGTTAAGACTTTTATTTATTTGACAGTTGACTTATATATATGTTTGGTTGGTGCTTGTGAAAATGTTCTGAAAGCATTTTTCTAGTGTTTTGTTGACGATATAAGATTGTAGAAAAATGTGATTACCCATGGTTATCCTATTTTTGAATTTTTATTTATCTAGTATCTGTAAATGTTATTTTTTAATTTAATATTTTATATTTATAATGTATTTTTTTATTATTTAAGTTTAATTATGCGTATTAGTTTCATGATATCTATATATTTTGTAACTTCAAGTGTCTTTTATCTTTTTGGCGTGGACCAAGTGTGGTTCAATTTGGGCAGACTTGAGCCCATACCTTTTTGAGATTTGGTAGCGTTTTAACTTTTAATATATTCATATTATTGTTTTTGTATTTTGTGTAAAACTATTTGGTAGATCATAACTTATGAAAAAGAGGCCCCAGCTATCTTGACTGCACTAACCAATTGAATCTAAACTGAGAATCAAACTGTTAAATAGGTTTTTTGGCTCAATCTTTTCAAGAAACTGAGTCTCATAGGTAAATAGAAGTAATTTTTCTTAACCTTGAGATATGCTATTTGACTGAATAATTTTCCATTCACTGAAGCATTGTTTTCTACCAACCGTCTAAAAAAATGATGAAAACTCTTTCTTGGAAATTGCTAAGATGGTTAAACTTATGCCAATTGGTGTTAATCTGCTTTGCTATATTGGGAAGCAGTAACATTTGTTGTCTATTTGAGATATCCAAACGTTTGAGGTGTTCCTACTTTGGCATGGTCACTGACAAAGTGGCAAGGCAGATTTCTAAAAGATGAAAATGCTGAACGCTTTCATATGTCTACTTTCCTGGTGTCTAAAGATTCAAAATATCGTGGTTCTAAATGAGACACTGAGAAGTCATAGGGATGCCATGAGGAAATATTATTGACTGACTAGTCACTCACAGGAAAAAAAAATGAAGACAAATTAAGCCAAAACTGTGATTTTGTATTGCACAGTTTCTTTGGGTCCATTTCTGAGTCATGGACTGAAGCCTTTGTTGTCTCTCATTGTACTTATTTTGATTCTTGGTTGTGACAATTGGAAACTCCATCTCAATTAGTTTTTTGTTATCAATTTAAAAGGTTAGTTTGTTTGCTAGTTCAATCGAGGTGGTATGATGTATACTTGGATTAGTTCACAATTTCTTTTTCTTGATAATGGATGCTGCTTGGAATGTTTTCTTGTATCACTTGTGTCTGAGTTCAGGTTTGTACAACATTTAGTTATTATCTTACAACAGTTAAGCCCATGCATGGAGAGAGCTGTGCTCGACCAACTTGTAAACTACTTTGAGGCTCGGTTGGCGGCCTACCCTACAACTTTGATTGAGGATGAAGATATGGTAATGACATTGCGGATTGTACTTATTCCATAGTATTCAAATATGTGCTAGTAAGCAAGTTGGTATCCTTTGATTACCAGTTGGCAGATTGCAACCTGGATCCGAAGAAGCGAGTTGCAGTTCAACTAGTTAAATTAGAAAAAAAAATGATTCATGCTTGTCTGCAGGCCACTTATGATTTTATACATGAATTACCAGATGACACAATTTCTCCTTGTCCAGCTCCTTTCATGCCACAGTTGAAAATTTAGGTATTTACTCTTGTTTCCATTCCAAATTAGTCGATCATATTGAATCATACTCAGAAGCAGCTAATCCTTTCAGGGATAAAGAAGATTATAAGTAAAGCTCTTAAGCAGCATCAAATCAGCATCGCTTAGTTGGTTTAAGACACCTAACTTTCTGAGTAAGCCTGTAAAAAATGAAGTTATAACTTATAAATCTATTTGGATTATGCTTTATCAGCTGCTATACTAATATATCATAATGGTTCCAATTTCTCCTAAATACAATGATGCTTGATAGATTCATATTAGTTAAAACGGGGATGCTCAGCAGTTGTAATTTGTGCTGGGGTTAAGGATGGTAAATAGGAAACATTAGTTTGCAATAATTGAAGACGCAAATGCTAGTCTCCTGCTAATGCAATAGAGCAGTGAATGTGAATATGTAAAGTGGGTTCAAAGATAGGTGGGGAAAATTGAATGGTAACTTAAGCATATTGGGATATGATCCCAAAGCTTGAAACCAATTAGATTATAGTTTCACACCCCACTAGTGAATTATGGTAAACGCATTATTTATTAAATTGACAACATCTCAAATTCAAGGTCTCTACCATCTTTCTCCAAAACAATTTTCACCTAATTATGGATACAATACCTTTCTGAACTTCAATTGTTACAAATATTAACTATTAATCTTCAACTGCAAATTGATGATGCATTTCTGATGTACCTCTGCTTCTCTTTTTTTTCCTGCCTCTGCTTCATCATTATGTTTTAAGGTTACATGGCCTTTAACTTGACCACGCTAAGATTGTCCTATCTTCATGGAGTCAAAGATATCAGAAATGTTGGATTGTAGTGTGACTATGGGACATTTTCAAGGATTTGGAGTATTCATTATCCATCTTGATGCAACAGGCTAATCCAAACCTGGTGCTGTTTAGGATGAGGACAACCATAAATTAAATAGTTGAGACCATAGCATCTCTATATTGCTAGCTAGTAAGGTCCAGAACCTATTGTTGGTTATGGTACTCGGCTACATGATCTATAACTTGACCACCCCAAGACAGTCATCTTTATTGAGGTGAATATAAGAAATATCAGGTTGTGGTTGGACATTTTCAGGGTGTTAGCAGCAGAAACCTATTTGGCCAAGGATTTGTGATATTCTTGGTTCATCTTGATGCAACATGCTAATTTATATGGTTTCACAACAAATCTTAATTTATATTAAAAATTCTAACATGATATGAAGCTTTAATAAATAACCAACCATTCAGATTTGTTATAGAATATGATATGATACATTGAAATTTGAGTACTTCTACCATTAAAATAATATATGTTAAATATGATTATTTAATGTCCAATTATTAATAGTATTAGTTTATATAATTAACAAATAAAATGATATTAGTTATTAACTATGAAAAATGTATAATAATAAGTTCAATTAGATAATTAACTTGAAATATTAATTAGTGTTGTCATATTTATATAATTATAAATCTTATTAGATAATTAACCTACAATCTGTTATAAATAGTGTTAAACTACTATCTACCTTAGTATATATATGATTCATCTATGCCTTTCATATCCATGTGGAATGACACTTGGATGTTCACACTTTGAGTGGACACTCAATATCCTTGTTCATCACTTGTAAAATATACTAGAAATAGTTGTGTTAGATAACCAAAGTTAAATTGTCCGTATGAACCAGGATATAACCAGAGCTGTGTTTATCACTTGTCTTAACATGAATCTTAATCTTATTTTCTTTGTAAGGGTAGTCATAGTTTGCATAGAGCTCAATGGAGAACCCAAGTACGAGAAGTTGGCTTGATGACAACAACGATTATTGATGAGATGTGCTAGTTTGTTAGACACCTAGGCTCAAACTCAAATCTATTCTTACTTGAATCTGAGTAACAGGAGATGCGAAATAACTGAAGGAGCTAAGGAAAACGTCATAAAAATATTAAATTTGGCTGGAGGACATCAAAAGCATATGAAATTATGTGAACCAATCAATTTGTTACAAATTATATCAGATACATCCAAATCTCGCTCACGGAAGCAATAGCGACTCAGCTGCAAAAATAGGGAATGGTAAAAGGGTGAAGGGGGAAAAAATGGTAGAATAAGATAGGGCAGACTAACAAATTAGATCCTATCTTTCTCAGAAATGCAAGTGGGGGTAGAGATGAGGAACTGTAGAGGAATAGGTAGCAGCAAGAAAGGAGAGCTGTAAAAGACTGACTTGCTAGTTTGGAGAAATATGTTAATGTGAGGTGCGGAGGAAAGAAATATCACAGTCGAAGGTGGAAGATATAGTCTATTTTGATATTATGATAAATATTTAATTAATTGCTAAGTTGACATAGGTATTAAAGGTAGATTTAATCTGATTAACTGATAATGCTATTATCTCAATTAAATTAGTTAATAATTAATCACCTAACCTGACAACAATAGTAATAAACTGCTACATAAATAAGGAATATAATTAATCCTATACACAACAGATCTATTAACTTGATATATTAAACATTGGCCATATAGTAGTTAAATAGTAACATATTATTTCATATTATTATATTACTAATAACTAAAATATGATTAATAATTTGATTGTGGCATTACACATCTAATATTATTTGCCATTTCATACATAAAAAAAATTTCATTTTATTGTTATTATTTTTTTTTTCTATCAATTTCAACGAATCCAGAATGAACGATAGTTGGGTATTTTCACTACAAAACTTGATATTGAACCTGTGATTATGCATGCATGGGCAAGCTACTGTTCTGTTGAAAACTGTAATTTAGGGGGGAAAATATATTTTAAAATAAAGGTTTCTGATATAACTTCCTAAAAAGAGGCTTTGCACGATTTATGAAAAAAATGGGCTTTTCTCTGTGAATCAGCTTATGACAAAGGCAGTGTATGGATGACAGGTACCGTTTTTTGGAATTCTATACTGATAATAGGAACAATTCAATACATGTAAGACAAATTGTTACAAATGGTGTATACAGAGGATCCCATTCCGTTGACCTTGATAATATAGTTGAGTGCCTCTAGGTCACCTACTTCTGTGAGACAAATTTTAGTGCCTTATGCAAATGATGATATTGAATAATTGGATTGATGTTAATTGTTTATTTATTAATCGTTTATTGTCTTTGTTGTATTTAGTGTGTTTAGTACCTTCTATTTCTATTGGTAAATGGATCTCTGCTTGGCCCGATACTTTTTAAAGAATTTAGGATTGTTTTTAAAGAATTTAGGTACAATCAGCATGTCTAGTCCATTACATATCTGAAGCAATATGCCAATATGCACGAACCAGTTCCATCTGTCTGTGGTGTTCCAAGCTTAACCTGTGATTTCTGTTTTGTTGTTTCAGAGAGGATGTTCTTCTGATAACGTATTGTTGCCAGCAAATATTTCCGTGTATTGAAAAGTGAAAACTGATTTCTAAGGTCATGGGGGCAATTGCAGTAGCTGTGTTGTACAAGTTTGGTTTTTGTTTTTAATAGTTGCAAAGATGCTTCTTCTGTATGTTTCCTTATTACTGATACTTATGTGCATACTGTTTTCAATAACTAGAGGACCCCATTATTTGATTCCTTGTACATATTGTTTTAGATAAGTGGGGCCGCCCTATTATTGTTTCTTTATAGTATTGTGATTGTGTTGTGAAATCACTACTGATTCAGTTTGTTCAATTGCATCTGATAGCTGGGCTGGTTCATGTTTGGCATGCCCACCTTATTGTTATTGATTTTTTTTGTCATCATATGTTTCGTAATTGTATTGAGTTGGTACTAGTGCAGGCATCAAAATTCACCAGCTAAATTTCCCATGCCAGGTACCCATTTTGAAAACCCTAAACCCTTTAATTCCCACGTCATGTACCCATTTTGAAAATTTTCAATCCTTATCTAGTTTTTCTTTTATAAGATCATGCAAATCCACTAGATGATTTTTTTTTTTTTAATAATATGTTGAGGCAAGTTTGACATGAAAGAATGACATTGTTCTGTGACTAATGAACACAGTGTCTCGGACTCAGCTTGGTTGATATCTTCTTTCTGCTGGGGAGTGGTTATGGCGAGGAAGAACGTTAGCATATTGCTCTTAATCTGTATTTTTCAATGGCCTGCTGTTTCTTAGGTAATTCATGAATTGTTTCCACAATATCGAGCTATTTGATAAAGATACAATTTATTGTAATTTTTTAAATTTCATTTGCTTTTTTACCAATGAACATTTGGTCTTTTACAGCAAAATTGTTGAATAGATAGTCTACGGAGAAAGTGTGAATTTAAAACTTAGAACAGATAGTTTACTGTGCAAATGGGTAGTGATAGTCACTTTTGGTTTAAGCTTATTTTTGCCCTGAAGAGTGGAAATAGACAGAGGGAAAGGGGAAACCAGGGAAGGAAGAAGACAAAGAAAGGGGCGAAGTCAGAGGCAAGCATTGCTACTAGCTTGCTGTGACTTTGCCTCTACTCACAACAGCCTTGCTGCGATTTGCAGCAGCTAGACGGTGGCTGTGAGCTTGCGGGGGCTAGCTTCAGTCATGAGCTTGCAGTGGCCTGGCAATGGCTGTGAGCTTGCAGGGTCATGACCCGGTGAAGATGACTTTGGTGGTTCGCCAAACGGAGAAGAGGTTCGTGTTAGAACTTAATTCATGTTTTTTAAATTCAATAAACATGAATAAATGAATGCGGAATAGGATTGATTCCATTTACCTCCTACTATTGATATACCAACAGTAAAATTTGAATACTATCTTTTCACTTCTCTTTTAGAGTTTGTAGGCCTTCGGAACACTCTAATCCTGTTTTTAGATGGTGCAATTGTCCGAATGATATGTGTGTAGGGACCTCAAGGCAAATACAAGCATGGTTGATGCCGATGGTCTTCCTTCCAATGTGCAAGGAAGGTGGTCCAATGGTATTTCTGTCTAGAATAGGTGTCTTTGGTGAGTGATGAAGAGCCTCCGACGGAAAGGAAAATCATCGCAAGCTGATGGTATGAAGGTGGCGATGCAATGACCAAGAGGATACTCCTTTACAGGAGTTGGTTTTTTGCCACTTAGTTGAGGGGGCAATGGAGTTCCCTAAGAACAGAAGGACAAGGAAACGGTGTAGTTCCTTAGGAGCAAAGGAAAATAAAGAAGGATATAAAGAGAAAAACAGAGCTCTGGATTTTTTTTGTTGAAAATAAAAAGAAGACGAAAGTAGGTAGGAAAGAATAATTTCTTTATTTTCTCTATACCATAGTTCTATATATACAGTTTACTTATAAAGATTAATAATATACAACGTGATAAATATGATACTGGCAATTACAATATATAATCACAGTAGTAGTTATGGTAGTAACAACAGTTATTAAAATTTGCCTTTGAATAAGAAATGATTGATAAACATGACCCTGGGCAAGCAAAGTGAATTACAATGCAAAAATAGTAAACTCACGGGATCATACGGTTTCCTG
>JBAMIB010228025.1:0-12268 GCA_037177415.1 Kaempferia rotunda
CTCCAGCGCTCTCTGCAGCAGGCCGAGCTCCGGCATCCCGAGCGCCTCCACGTCGGCGTCCAGCAGGTCCGCCACCAGTCCCCGCGGCCGGTAAATCGCCGCCTCGAGCGCCGCCTTCCTTTTCCTCCCTGCCTCGAGCCGCTCCGCGAGCTGCGACACCTGCCGGCCGAGCGCCCCAACCAGGTCGCCGGGGAGCGGGTGGTGCCGAGGGAGAGCAGGCTCGGCGGAGCGGAAGCGGGCGAGAACAGAGTCGACCGAGGGGTGGCCGAAGGAGAAGGGCTTGCCGCTGGGGGAGAAGGCGAGGACGGCGAGCTCGGCGCCGCAGAGGACGGAGAGCTCGTTCGCCTTCTTGAACACGCCGGCGCGGCGCTTGGAGAAACACACCTGCCGCGCCATCGCATCCTCGATCGCCTGCATCGCGACCCTTTGACGGCCTCTGCTCGTCTTCTTCTTCATCGTTCGAGAACGAAACCAACCCGAGACAAGTTATATATAGTGATGAGACTCCAGTTGAGATCTGAATTGGATTGCAAAATCTAGTAAATTTGTAGAATTTAGAATTTATGGCGACGAGGATAAAGTAACAGAATTTAATAAATTTGTATATATAGAAAGCAATCTAATTTGTATATATAAAAAAGAATCTAATTGAGATCTGAATTGGATTGCAAAATCTAGTAAATTTGGAGAATTTAGAATTTACGTGATGATGATGATGATAAAAGTTAAAGAATTCAGTAGCTCAAATTTTAATCGAAATCTAATTAAGATATGATGAGTGGGATTGTAAAATCTAGTTAACGGGAGGATTTGTAAACATTAACAGGGTTCAAAGAAAATTTTTAAAAAAATCTCACTTCCTTTATGCTATAATTGAAAATCAAATTTGGGCAAAATATAACTCTAAACCCTAAAATCATAAATCATAAAAATATAAAAAATAAAAAAGTCAATTTATAACATCATGTACCCATAATTGCCCATAGATGAGAAAGTAGTGTAACAAAATTTGAACATCTCTGAATTTTTTAGTTTTTAATTTTTTTATACTTAGTATTATATATAACCTTTAAATTTTAAAGACAAAATCTAATTGATATAACCGGGAGCTTAAAAAAATAAAAACAAAAATTTGAGTTTACGTTGGGGGCGTATAGGCATGCAGGCACTCAACATAGCATGTTTCTATATACTTGTGGGTATGCTGATTTATCCGTATAATTTAGAGATTGAGTTATAATATTAAACACACAAAATTTTAAAAAAAATAGATGTGCATAAGGTGTACGGTGCGGTGCAAGGTATATAAAATATCATCGCTATATATAAAGCATTTTTATCCTCAACCTATCGTCATGGTGATTTTTTTATAAAGCTTCCAGTTATATCAATAAGTTAAGAGTTGGGTCACACTATTAGAGAAAAAAATCAAATCTAAACAAAAAACTTAAGTGTTGACAGATAAGGTGGGCAAGATATATAACTAATTCAAAATGTGTTCCTATCAATTTTTTCGAGTGGATGAAAAAAAATTAAGTACAAATAGATTTTGTATCTGTCCCTTCTCTTATTTTACAACAAATAAACGATGAAATTATATTAACTCTTGTACAATCCATCCTTTTAATTATGATCCTTCCTAAACTTTAGGGTAAACAAAGCATAGCCCAACTATATAAGCATTCACTAATTTTAAGCTTATCAATGGATTCATCAATTCAACCAGTTGTAAATTTGTCTAAGGGAGTGCAGTTGTCGAAAGGCCAAGTCAAGTTTAATCGGCGTTCCGGGACAAAACAAAAGATCTAAATCTGTGATCCTACAACGTAAATACTAAACAATTTAATCACTGGAAGAATTTTCTTGCCAAATGTTCGTATCAAGGTACATCTCATAGGATCATTTTCCATGCTCACAAACAATGAACATAGCACTGAGTGACCACCACCATGTCAGAGAAGCCGGCGTCGAGCAACAGGAGGGCATAGAACTGCATATGGTGTAACACAATATCATCAGTTAGATTTAACTTATTTGGTCGCGGTGGAAAAGGCCAGATCTTAATCGTGTACCTTGGTTTAAGCTGAAGGAATTCTTACGGAAGAATATGTCGAATGGATTCGTGTCTTGCTGTCCAAGCAAAAGCTTTTCCAGGGGATCTCTACAACAATCAAGTTCATAGTTTGAGCTTGCATTTTGTTAAAAAAAAAAAGGGAAAGAAATATTTTGAGAAACACAATGATGCAAGAATAAGAACACACTATCAGATTTGCAGAAAGAAAAAGAAGGTAAAATCTGCAGCAACATGAAAAAAAAAAGTAAGAAGCCAATTTTCCAAAATCCGCTAGTCATCATTTGAACTCTTTTCCAGCATTTTTATTGTAGGAGAGACTCTTTTTCAAAATTTAGCTCCTTATCAATAATATGTATTCAAAACATTTACATAAGTGCATGCTTACCTAGCCCAAGATGGAACGTATTTTTTCCTTCTTCGCAAGATTTCGTCTGCTGCATCCTCATCATCGTCTGAATCTTTATATGGAGACATTTCATATGACTCATAATCTTGATTTTCTTTGTTAGTAGACAATCTGTCTTTAATTATTCCTTTATTGATGTTTGAATTGGTAGTCACCTGCAATTACAAGATTTGGATAAATAAGAAGGGGGAAATGAAAAGATGTCTGATATCAGAAGTAGAGACATGAGTGTATAACAAGATGCTGGGCAAAATTATTCAGTTATTTAGTAGCTTGATTAATCAACTTGTCGTGGTTAGCAAATAAAAAGGGGAAAATATATGTAAAATAAAGTATGAATGGACTGTGTCAATCAGGCAAGACAAATGCATAAAAGCACAAATTTACTGATACATGTAAATATACACTTTCTAGGGAACGAAGTAGCACAACGTTCAAAAGAATTAATGGATTTCAACTTATAAGCATGTCTAAGTTTATATAGATAGATTAGCATCCGTCGTTTATTTAATTGAAGGGAAAAAAAAAATTGACATTGGTATCGAGCATTACCTCAGTGGCAATTGGATCCACTTCATTGGTTTTTGTAGACCCAGGAATTTCCTTCAATTTCAAAGGTTGCTTAGGATCTTGCATTAGACCTTTCTTCTTTCCATCATCAACCTATGGTGATAAAATAATTTAGTACAAGACGACCTAAGTGTCAAGAAAAATCAGGACATAGGGATGCCCATAGCTTATAAAATCTTACTAGAGCTTTAAATCGAAGTTCCTTCTCTTCTTTCTTTGCACGTAACCTTTCTTCTTGTTCTCGTTGCAACTTCCGAGCATCGTCATTGCATCTTCTTTTTCTTTCTCTTTCCTTCCGATCTTCTTCTTCTCGTTGCCTCTTCCTAGCTACAATTTCAGCTTCCTTTCTTCTTTTATCCTCCTCCATTTGTTTTTGCTTGAGTTGTTTCTCATGTTCTAACCTTTCTGCTTCCTTTCTTCTTTTTTCCTCCTCCATTTGTTTTAGTTTTAATTGCTTCTCCTGCTCTAACCTTTCACGCTTGAGCTTTGCTGCTGTTTTTTGTATTTCCCGTTCAATTTGCTTTTTTTATTCAATTGATATCCCTCAAATGGCTTATGTAAGCTTTTAGAGCATCAAAATCAGCTTCTCTACTCTAAATTTTAGATAGGGTAACTAAAAAAACTTTGCATCACCTACCCTATCCATTCCCTAAATTTAGAGTTTATGAATAGTGATTATCTAAATTTAAAGAATGAAATCTTTACCTTAAAAATAAAATAATATTCTTTCAATCTCTCTCCTTCCACTCATTCAAAAAATATAATAATAAAAAAATGAATAAGAGAGAAAAATAATAATAAAAAAAATAAAGATAATGAAAATTTTAGAGTAACTGATGTAGTGTGTAGTAAAAAATAATTATCTAAATTTAATAAAGTTGATAGTTTACCCTAATAGAATAGATTATATCTAATCTAATCGATGTGGATAGGTAGGCAGATGAGGACACGGAGGGAGCGGAGGAAGAACAAAGAAAGCAAAGAATAGGCAAAACAAAGGCACGGAGGGGAGTGGGCTCGGCTCGGTTCAGTTCAGACTGTATGCACTAGTCCTCCTGCGGGATCCCCTTCCCATCCCACAGCAAGTGGCCGCAAGGGTCACTCGTCGTATATATGATGGAGAAAGCGAGGGGAGGTTGGGAAATCGCTCTAAGAACACGCGCTTATAATTAGCTGTATAAAGCTCCTCGCCTCTCCTCCATTTTCTGAATCCTACCTAGCTCACACTCCCTCATCTCGTCTTTGTCTCTTCTCTGAATTCCTCTTAATTTTCATGGCGAGAGTCCATTGTCTTAATTTTGTACAAATCTAAGGAGGAAAAAAGAGTATCCCCTTCTATCGGCTTCTAAAGGCGCCAGCTTCCGCCATTATTGTTGTTTATCTGTTTCCTGCGTCACGGGAACAACGAGAAAACTCCATCAAGAAGCTTGCTTTTTGGCACCAAAAGTGTCCCGGGGGGATCGCCCACGCATTGTGTACTCAAAGATCCGATTTTTTAATTTTTGAACTTTGACGATGACAATGGCGACAAAGATCGGCGAAGGCGGAGGAGCGAGGCGAGGACGGGACGGGAACAAGGTGCGGCCGGCGTACCTCGGCGTCCGGATGCGGGCGTGGGGGAAGTGGGTGTCGGAGATCCGGGAGCCGCGCAAGAAGTCGCGCATCTGGCTGGGGACGTTCTCGACGCCGGAGATGGCCGCGCGGGCGCACGACGTGGCCTCCCTCAGCATCAAGGGCGCCTCCGCGGTGCTCAACTTCCCCGAACTCGCTGCCTCGCTCCCCCGCCCGGCCACCCTCGCTCCCCGCGACGTCCAGGCCGCCGCTGCCAAGGCCGCCGCGATGGTTCCCCCGGCACCCCCGCCTAAATCCCCCGAGGACCCGTACACCTCCGACGAGCTCGGCCAGATTGTGGAGCTGCCGCGACTCGGCGTCCTCGACTCGGCCGATGCTGGCGGCGAGTTCGTGTACCACGACCCTTGGTCACCGTGGGCAGAAACCGGATTCGGATTTGGATTCGAGTTCGGATTCGAATTCCAGCCGAGTGAGAGTTTGACTCAGTCAGACGGCTGGGAGTTGACCGGATTCGAAACTCTCATATGAACCAATCAAAACTCAGATAAAACTCGCAAAGGCTTTATAATTTTGCATTGAAGCTCAAAGTCTGATCATAATCTATATGCCTAGTTAATCAGGTATATATATATATATAATTTAAATTTATCTTATCCTTTTGTGCCTTTTCAAGTTAAAAATGAACATGTATAGTCCTTTCGAAAATGATTAAAACAATCAAATGTGGTATGTGATTGTGTGAAATAAAAAAATAAGGGCCAGTTTGAGATGCCCAAGATGAGTTTTCTACTGCATTATTTTAAGTTCCTCTTGTCAAAAGTTTATAGATTTTCCCATCAAAAAGCAAAGTCTTGTTAGGAAAAGATCGATGGATAGTAAAGAAGAAACAATTAATTTGGTCTTCACAGTGATTTTGATAGAAAAATAATAAAAAATTAAAGAAAAAGTATGGACCGAAATGTTCCAACAATGCTATACCTAAATTTAATAAAAGCAGTCTCCTATGTCATTTCCCTCACATTCCTTTTTTTTCCTTTAGCAAACAACATTAGCACCACCTACACCTAAATATAAAATATTATATTTCTCTTTGAAAAATATCTGTATTATATATTTCTTTTAGACTAAACCCCATTTAGAGCCTTGTATTTAGTCAATTCCAGGTTCTGTTGCAAGTCTATAAACAATATTAAGTCACACACAGAAAAAATAATAGTTTGCTTGACTTCTTTTTTATATAAAAAAATAGATTTAATTTTCTTCTCATCCTTTATTAAACATGATTTTGCTTAATTCTTGATTTACTGTCCAATCCATTTTAAAAACATTAATTATATAATTGAGATGGCATGGCTCTTTTAAATATTTTATGAAAATTATTTCAAAGTCAAACACACTACTATGGGAACAGTGGGAATGTTGGTTTATTTATATGTGACCTTGATATAATATGGAGAATAAAATAATGTGGCAATTTGCAAGGGTTATGAGTGTTGGGTTGTGGTTTTTTGGCCCCTTTCCAGCTAGTTGTTTGACAAATAGCATCATCAATGAATGGATTTAGAATTGGAAATTAATGTTTTACAATATAAAAAGTAAATAAAAATGAACCACATTTGTGTAGAAATAAAATTAAAATGTTGATATCTTTGACAAAGAAAAGGAATATTATTATCACTAATGGAACTTTCATTTCCTCCACTATAGGGAATTCTAAATGAGTTGATATAGTGTTGTTATTTATTGATTGTTTAATTAGGACCTACTTCTTGTTAATGGGCAAGTAGTCTTGCTTTTTGAATATTGTGGTCATTTTACTTTATTTTTTCAATTTCTGAAAAAATATACCACATGCATCAACACCCTCACTTGTTATAAATCTATCAATTACCACTAAATATCCTACTTCATTGTTTTAGATTTTATGTTAATTGTAAGATAATAAATGTATTATATTTAGAAAAACTTGTAACACTGTGATTGTTTATTATTGTTGGCTTTTTATTCCAAGCCAAACATATATATGCCATGATCAGTATAGACATGAACCATGTTCTAATTAAGTTCTTTTAAAGTATAGTTTTCATATAATTGTTTTTTCAATTTATTGACTCTGTTAATAATATAGAATTACTCTACTATAATATCTAGGGAAATTGAGTTAGATATTTTTGAATTAGGATGAAATTGTTGGTTTATTCTATTTACAAATTTAACCAATGTGATTTTTTAGCTATTGTACTAATTAATTCGACTTGGAATTGTTCATAAAGTGGAGAAAATAATGATAGTATCACAATCAATATAATAATTACTCAAGATACATATTCAACATGTCTAGCAAAAGAGGTGGTCACATATTCTTTAAATAGAGAAACATCTAGACCAAATCAAAGATAAATTCAATGAGCCACTCCTACGGAAACAGGTTGCTATGCATTTAAATTTTTGTCTTCAATATTTTGTTAATTAAACAAACAATTAAGGAATATAATAAAATAAGATCGAACTGAATGCTGATCAAATATTTAAAAAATTTCAACAATGAGATATTTGTTTTCCTTTTTCCTGACACAATAATAATGCTGGACACAGCCGACGATCGAGCTAGCTGCTCATGCTTATCCACGTATGAGCAGTCAATCATATAATTTGACAGCAAGATTATCAAAGATTCTTAATTCATGTTAGTCGTTGCATCAAGTCACATCCACGAAATGGCTGGCAATATTTCGTCCTTTTCTTATTAAATCTTCGCCAAACGCTTTAATCTTCTTCTTCCCTGGTAAAGTTTCTGTACAGTCCTCTCTTTTACGACGATCGTTTTCAGGTCCCATAAATAGTTTTCATCCAATTTTAACGTTAATGATCGATCATGTGTGTTTTCATGGGTTTAGAGGAAGGAGGATATATAAACTGAGACGTAGTTAGAAAAATGAATCCAGTTCATTTTCTGAAAGGGAGATGAGAGAGTGAAATGAAAGCACTGGTGCTGTCGGTAAAACCTACGTGACTGTCCCTCCATGCATGGCAAATAGAGCTTTCTGCCATGGTCATAGCGCACATTTTTTTATAATGCCGAGTGCCGACACGAAAAGAAACAGGGAATATTGGAATTCCGCACGTTGATTCTCTCTCTCTCTCTTTCGAAATGATTTGGCGAGATTTTTCTTTGTCGTATAATTTCTGTGTCTCGGAAAAAATTCTCGATCGTATATTTCTATGGAAACGAGTGGCCATGCATTTTTTTTTTTTTTACAGGACGAGGGTTCGGGAGGATTGCGGCGGCGTTCCGGCTGACCGCGGCGGACCCGCGGGATTGCTGTCGGACGCGAATCGGGCGTTCGGAACGGCTGCGGCGGCTATTAGATCCTGTTGACCGAGGCGGATCCAGTGGTATTGATGTCGGACGCGAATGCTACTGTCGGCGTTGCCGCTGCGTGCCACGTATGGCGCCGCATTCTGCAGTCAAACAGACATGTGACGAGACTAGATCTACTGCGTGCGGATTTGGCGGTCTAACCCGGCTGCATGCATTGTGAATTAAAGTTTGTGATGGCAGCTGACCAGCTTGCACCACATTCGGAACAGCAATTGCACAGCATTAGTTGGGAAGAAAACAAAGAAGCTAAGTAAATTTGAAAGAAAGATAGATGAAATCAACTATTATGCAAGTTGGATAACAATTTCAACGGGCGCCAATTCATACTCTATGTAATATTCAATCCACTGCCACCAATCCACTGGGTGTGAGCTGACATCAATCATGGTTGGATTTACAGTTGAATCTATCCGACAAACACTAAACAATTACATCAAGCAAATACCTGCAAACTGTTGTGCAATTTTAGGGATCATGATTGCATTAAACACCAATCATGACAAATTTGATATTGTATTTGTTTCTTTGTGTTGTTTGTGATGCTTGTAAACAATAGGTGTTGTAAGAGGTTTCCCCTCCTCCAAGAGGTATATGTGAATGAGAAGAATAGTGATGATATTCCGCTAGGATTAGACCTTGGAGTAGTCGCCTTGAGAGGTGGTGAACCAAGTAAAATCTTAATATTGTGCACGTGTCATCAAATTTGATTAAAGTTTTCATTGTGCATTCAATCAACATGAATCGAAGCTATTCACCCCTCTAGCTAGCTCACACAGGTTCTAAACAACGAGATTAGAGTGAGACCGCTCTTTATCGGATTAACCATCGGAAGAAGCACAAAGCTAGAGGAAGAAGCTACATTTTTACATCCCTCCAATACCAAAAAGTGTTTGGACTGATCATTCAAGAAGCTCGAGGTAGAAATGGATCCTAGAGATGGGGTTTGGATACGATACTCGAGTATGTCCACCCTTCGGATTAGGAGACTTTGATTAATAAAAGTCAAGGGTAGAAAATAGAAAATTTCTTGATGATGGACATCGAGAATTAGTTCATCATAATGGAAGGATTTGAAGCCCCAAAGGATAACAGAGGGAGATTCCTCAAGAAAAATAATGAACCAAGGAGCACATCCAAAAAATCAGAGACAAATGACAAAGTAGCCAAAATTTGGTTAATTTGATGTCTAACAATATTTTGTGTAAATTAGGTATATTTAGAGATGTCAAAGATCTATGGAGCAAACTTGCCAAACTTCATGAAGATTCATCCTCTACACAAGATAATCATGAGTCCAATGAAAGAGACTCATTGGCTTAAGAACTTGAGGATTCATAGGTTGGAAGGTGCTCAATATCTGAGGATAAAATTGAAGAAGCATCCTCTAGAGGCCATTGACACCATAACAAGAGAAACCCTCGACATCTAGAAGAGATAAGGAGGAAGATTGTGACACCTCGATGAGCATGGCGAGTAGGCCAACTTGTGAACATATAACAATTTTAATTGATAAAAATAAAGATCATATTATTTGTTTTAAGTATAAAAAAAACACTATAACAGCAAGTGCCTAAGATTAACTAAGAAAAAAAAACACTATAACAGCAAGTGTCTAAGATTAACTAAGAAGAAGACATCTATCATGGCACCCAAGGAGAAGAAAAAGATAAAAGAATTCGAACCCTTAGTGCGAAAAGGTAAAGAGCACATTTTGTTCTTTTCATGAACCAACGTGGGCATTATCAGAATCAATGTCCAAGGGAAGGAATCCGACTAAGGATCAAAGAGGAAGCTCAAATATAAGGAGGGGAGCTCCCAAGGATAAACTAATTAAGGTACTATTTCATAATGCAATTTCTTTATATCATGATAATAAGCATGTTAGAAATAAAGTTTATGATCTTAGTGCAAATTATCATGTACAAAGAGAAAACTTTAGGGTATTTTATGGTAGACCTATCCAACCTAAGGATAGGAAGGATCTAAGCAAAAACTCTAAGAAGACTAAATATATGCATAGAAAAAGAAATATTCAAAGCAATCATGAAAAATCAAAATTTGAGGATTTGAGGATTGAAAATTAAGTTTTGAGGTCAAGTATTGATCAATTAAAAAAGACCCTTAAGAAAATGAAAAATGAGGCTAAAACATAGATTTAGGTGGGCAAGGGTAGTCAAAGGACAAAAGGGGTTGGGATACAAACCAAAGTTCAAGGAAAATGTGTCACCTTATCATAGGATTTCATATAACTATTGATCAAATATTTGGTCTAGGAGTAAAGTTAAGGTTAAAAGGGAGATCATCTCTAGTATTGACTTTGAGGAGACTAGCATTACTAAGGCTTCTAATATGTCTAGAAAGTTATTAGGAATGTATCTAAGAGGGTTATCCCTAGTGAATACTGAGTACACCCAAGGAGCTCCAAAAAGTATTGAATTTCTAAAAGTGTGATCTATTCACAGTAGATGAGTATAAGGTGTGTCAACCTTAATTGGAAGGGTAGTTAACCTAAGTAATATAAAGGTAATATTTTAGGACATTTTTAAGGTATTGTCATATCTTGAGGATGAAGTTCCAAATCATATCTTGGAAGATTTCTAGAGTGGGCCAATAAGAGAATTGAGTTCTTATGTTGATTAACATTGGTACAATAGGATAGAGTTCAAATTTTCGTTGGAAAGTGTTGCCAAATTTTTTTTTTTTTTGTGATGAGATAACAACATTTTTTAGCACTTTTTTTAAAATTTTCTGAGCAATAATAAATTTTCTATATTTTTTTTCAAAAATATCTATTTTTAATTGCAAATATGTTTTTATAAACTTTCTGCATGAATTTCAATTCAATATTTTTATACTAACAAGGAAACATAAGTATGTGTTAGGAAATTTTTTTAAAAATTTTTTGATGAATAATTATTTTTCTATACATTTTTTTTTACCGAAATAATAATTTTTAATATTAAAAATACTTTAAAATTAAAATTTTTAAAAATTTAAATTTTCTCCACTTAGACTTTATATTTCCCATAATTAGAATTTTTTTCATGATTTTTTCAAGCTAAAAATTATTTTTACTAATTCTTGAAAAATATATATTTCTACCAAAAAATTTATTTATCATGCTGATAAATTAAATTTTTTATGAAATTTTTTCACAGATCTGGATAATGGTATTTTACAGTGGTAAAAATTTTTAAATTTTTTCAAGTGTTAAAACTAATTTTAACAATTATTTTCTCCAAAACTGATTTTTAAATCATGAAAATTCAGTTTTTGAAGAATAAATTTCTAATTTTTCTTTTAACACTTGGTTACTACGGTTTAGCCCTTAGATATTTTTTCTAACTTTTTGTTTAGTTAGTGCCCCTATTTATAATATGATCAAAGGGGGAGAATTAAAGCTAAGTCTAGGGAGAGTTAACAATTTTACACTTTATTTGCATTTTTTTTACTTGCATTTACATGTTTGATTTTACTCTACAGTTCTTTTTACCTTAACTTTAATATAAGTTGATCACATCAAAAATGGGGAAATTGTTGGTGCCCTAAGTAGTTTTAATGTGATCAATCAAGTTAAGTAAGGTCTTGTGGTATTTCACCTTGTGTCTAAGTGTGCAGGAACTTAGGAACATAAGAAATCAAGCAGCAGACGCGGTGGATGAGAATAATGGTGCATGAATTGAGTCGACGAGCTTAGTGCATCCCAAGGACGAAAAGCTACGGAAGAGTACATTGGCGGAGCGAGAAGGACACACGTGCCGGTCCGAGGGACGAGTAGCCGGGGAGGAAGCCCGCTCGAGAATGATAGAAAATAGGTTCGGATGAGTCTATTATGGATATCAGAGATCATCCAAGCGACCAGAGTCAAAGCTGGAAAAGTCAATCTGGTATTGACTTTTTCCCAAGTGCTTAGGGCACCCAGAGCTCCTCCGAGCGCCCAGACCACTGGGACGCTCGGAGCTGCTCTAGGAGCCCGGACCAGTTTGGTGCAGAAAGAGGTGCCTCAATGAGCTGTTCTTACGTGGATTAAATTTGGGGTCCACATCAGTTTAGTCTAAGTGCTCGAACAGTTCCAGACGTCTAGAGCAGGATAAAGTTTTATCCGCGCAAGCCGTTGCGGATAAAAATGAGGAGGGGGGGGGGGGGGGGGAGTCTGGAGCGAGTTCAGGCGCTCAGAAGGTGCAACATTGTCATTCGAATCCAATTGCCCAGGAGCTATAAATAGGGCCCTTGTTCACCTCGTTTGAGAAAACACACCTATGGA
>JBAMIB010228452.1:0-12262 GCA_037177415.1 Kaempferia rotunda
TATGCAAAATGTTGCATTCTCAAAAGCTCCAAAAAGTTCATTTCCCTTCCAAGCTCCAATACCTATAATAAATATACCAAAAAAAAAATAAACAAGATATCAATGAAGTGATCGATAGTGACCGAAAAAAAACAAGATATAATGAAGTCATCGATAGTGAGATCTTTATATTGAGGATTCACTAAGCAAGCTTGAAACTAGCGGTATGTTAAAAAAATGATATGTAAAATAAGTAGATACTACAAGCAATTGCAATTGGAATTAAACTAGCAAATGTGCCATTGACCGAATTGCAATTTGCAATTGTTGCAAGCAATTGCAGTTTGTGCCATTGATTGCTGCAATTGCAGTTTGCAATTGCTTGCACTGCCATTGACCAAACTCACTGCAATTGCAATTTGCAATTGCTGTGACCGAATTGCAATTTACAATTCAGATTGCCATTGACCGAAACTTCAAAATGAATTAGGAAACAAGAATAATTGTATTGTAGTTCTTGTCCATACATGCTTCAATGGTTGAACTTTACCAAGTGTCTATTTTCTCAATGCACTTTTTTTTTTTTTTTGCAATATGAGCTCACTTTTATCAGAATAATCACTATATAACACTTTTTTCCCCATTTGTTCACATATTCATTATATTTTCAATGCATATACAGGACTAAAAGTACCAAAGTTACTGAACTAAATAAAGAGCTGCAAACACGTTATAAAAAATTTGAGATACTGCCATCACATTTCCAAAATGTTTGAAGAAACTTAACAAAGTGATCAAATGGCCTCATAATTCAGATTCAGGATGTAATTCAACTTTTTTGAGGGGACAAAAACGGACTATCTAAAATGACTATATATCGTCACTTGCAAATAACTGAAATTTGTGAAAGCAAAGAAAAAACGCATCATAGTAAATAGAACGTACTCAAACAAAGGGTGAATAGAAACTGAACAATCAACACATTAGATAAACTTAAAATACAAAACAAGAACCCAGGAGTGAATAGCTAATTTGATTGGCATGTGTTGAGTCCAAAAGCATATAATAAAAAATGTGGAAAACATATTTACATGAGAACTGTAATCAGCGCAGGAACCAGCCTCAATACCACCTCTGCAAATTAGAGTCAGATTCAACAATCAAACAACAAGAATAACAACGGAGAGCTTCGAAAATGTGTCTCAAGCTCGCCAAGATATAGTAACAAGTTCGACATAAACAGGGCTAAACGCAAATACACAGTCTACCAAATCCCAAAATGAGACACTTTCAAAGAAGGCCCGATTCCAAATGAAAACTTTACGATTCTAACCCGCATTAGCCAAATCCATGCGATAGTGGAAAAATAAGAAAGTAAAACAGCTCAGAACTGCGAGACTCCGATCTGAAGAGGAACCCACACAAAATTGCAAACAAAAGCAATAATGAACTACCAAACATAAGAAATAGCAGAAAAGAACCAAAATGATGCACCTTTACCACTCGAGATCACTTCCGAGACTTATAGAAAAGAGAGGAAGCCTTGGAAGGCGAAGGTTCCAAGTCCACGAATCCGACGGAAGCCCGAATCGATGAATCCATGACAGGATCAGATCTAGAGTCCGCAGAGGATCTCGATCGCCCGAAGAAGAGGAAGAAGAACAAACGCAAGTAGAAGAAGAAGCACCGTCGCCGCAGTGGCGGAGAGAGACAAGAGATACCATCGGCGACGACGATGGATGTTTCAGAACTCGTACGCCTCGACGGATAAAATTGAACTATGCCAATGGGGAAAATTGAAAAACAAAACCCTTATTTTATTTTGATCAAAAACATGCCTTATTAAAAAAAATATATTAAAAGAGCATCAGTTCATTTTTTTTTTCAAAAAAAAAAATATTTTTTATATTTTAACAACTATATTCCTTTATTTTTTCATGATGCTTAGAAATTTTCAGAATAGTTTAAAATATGCTTCCAATAATCAACTCAACTATTTTAATTGACAGTAAAGTAAGCCTTCCACCCGGAAACTACTCAAAGTTTATAACAAAAATTATCCCAAACATTAACTAAATAACTATTATATAAACTCTAAATCTTAAGACTAAGAGGGAGTTTGGCTGAGTTTATAAGTTATAGAAAACAGCTTATAAGCTGTTTTAGAACTTATAAGTTCTTTAAATTTGTTTGATACATTTTATTGTAAATAGCTTATAGCTTATAAGCGGTTTTTAAAAAAAAAATAAGGAAGACACTACTTTTTTTAAAAAGATCTTATTTTAATAAATTTTCTCTCTAAAATATCCTTATACTTTTTCATTAATTCATGTTTTATCTTTTATATAATTTTACAAAGATAATAATTCTCTTTACACTGATTTCTTTTCTCAGCACATTATATCATATTCTCTTCCCAGCATACGAAGTCTTCAACACTCCTTTCTATTTCTTCTTTACCGGTGCACAAAATCTCCGACTCGATTATAATTTATTTTTTTCTATCTAATTTATTTCTATATCCTTATTTTCTTACCGCAGTTGCAAAAAAAAATTAATAATAAATTTTTATTAATATACCCTTTTTGGTAATTTTGTTAATAAAAAATCTTATAATATCAAACACATTAATTTTTAAGTTGTTTAAAATAAATTTATCCAAACACTTTAACAACTTATTTTAAAAAAAATATCTAACATCTTATAAGCTCCTAAAACAACTTATAAATTGTATGAGCTTATAAGTTTTTTTAAATAAATTTAGCTAAACACCATCTTAATGTGATCTTCGTGACTGTCCTTTTTTAAGGAGTTTCTTAAAAAAAAAAACATACATAAAATCTGAAAATTGATGTCATTACATTCATGACAACCTCCTAAATTTAATTTTACTTTTGAAGTAAGATTAATAAAAAAAATGAATAATGATCTCTTAATTTTATTTAATTTTTGTATTTAGATATTAAATAATTTTTAAAAAATGTTTTATTGACTTTTTTGTATTTTAAATTTTTTAATAACAAAATTAAAAATAAAAATATGGATAAATTTAAGAATTGTTATGAGATTAATAATGTGATGTTTTTTAAGTGCGCTTTTGGTAAATCTTAAGTATGATGTACTTAAAATTAGAAAATTAAGTATCTCCTTTGAGAAAATGTGTGCTTTGGGAAAATGCTAAAAAAATTGAAAGAAATATAAAATCTAAAGAACTTAATAATTTTAAATTTTAAATTGGATTAGTAATGCTGATAGGAATGAGAGAGACAATTTTTAAATTTTAATGTACGTGTAATTAATTTTTTTTCATAAAATTGGTCAACAAGAGGGTGACAATTATGTTTTAAAATTTGTTTCTTTTATTTTTTATTTTTTATTTTTTGGGTTAGCATCTGGTAGTTTTGCTTTTGCATTCTCTCATGTTACCGTAGTGATTCTAAGATCATTAGGGTCATTTTTTTTTTAAGTTCCGCCTCTTTAATTTGTTAGTATGTAGTGTCAACTTTAAAATATAATTTTAGGATACATCGTTGAAAACAAAATTACACTTGCATCAAGTAAGGGTGAGTATTCAATTAATTCGGTTTATTTGATATTAATTTTGTATAATTTTATTTTATTATTTTTTAAATAAATTGGGTATTAATTCAGTTAATTTGGTTGATTCAATTAATTCGGTATTAATTTGATATAAATTTTAATTGGATTCGGTTAACTAATATTAAAATGATTTAAGTTAATTCGGTTAATTTACTATCGAATTAATCGAATGTTCAACTCTAACATAAAGTACTTCTCAACTGTTTTTTAACCTTATAAAATTTCCAAGGATTTTTTTTAGAACTTTTCATGATCATGTTGATTTCATATGCTCAGTATAATCCATCTGTTTGTTAATGTATGGTGTTGTGTTCTATTAACTTTTTTGCTTTCTTATTACATTATTCTTTTCTAAGCAGATTTTCAATTAGTTAACTAGGCTTGGTCTTAACTATGTTCTAATTTTTATGCCTTACATTCTTATTTTATGGTGTCATTTACTAATTTCAATGGAGGGCTTCATTGAGAGAGTAAAGAAGGGAAATGGTGAAGGATGCAATATTGAATGGTTTTGTGGAAGTGAGTAAAGTTGTTGGAAATTTTCACTTTGGCCTTGAAAAAAGCTTCCATGGATCTTTTAATGTTTTGCAAGACCTACTTGGCATTTAGACTGACAATTATAATATGCAAATAAAGTCCCAAATATCATCACCTTTTACGTTGGTTATGAATGCATTTTTCTTTCAGCATCATCTAAAATTTTCAACTAATAATTAACGGAAATTTTCTTTCTGACTTTAAACTTGATAAGCCGCAAAATCAACAAATTATCTTTTGGAAAGGAATTCCCTAGTGTTATAAAACCACTCTATGGGTAGGTTGGGAAAAATAGTCTCCATTTGTGGTATTTTTATTATATCTGACAATTTGTAGTTGTTATTTATTCTAAGTTTTAACGGTTCATTAAATCGAATGTCAAGTGAACGCACACAACTACTTCTAGAATGTATCATTATTTTATCAAAGTGAGCACACAACTACTTCTGAAATGATATTAATAGAGGACTTATCACTCTTCCACTGTGCCAGTGAATTTCTTTTAGCTGTTACGATCCTAACGCTATGATTGTCACAGTAACACAAGATTTACATCAAAATATACAATTAGAATGCAACAAATAGATAGGATATAAGGAGGCAGGATCCTCTGGATCACAAATTTATGATCTAGGGGATAGACCACTTTATTTTGGAGGCCGAAATAAAGTTGTAATCGGTCGTAATTTTTTACGATACATCGACGGGTTCACCCGCCCATCTAGGTTATAGTTTGGCCTCCAAAATGAAGTGGTCCATCCCCTGGACCATAAATTTGTGGTCTAGAGGATCCTACCTTTTTTTTTATGATTTCGAAAAAGATAGGATCTTCTTTAATTTTTTATCTAATAAATAATTAAGAGGAAAAACAATCAGGGGACAGGAAATATATATCATGTGATTCAAATATATAAATAATGATATCGATGTTTATTAATTATTAGTTGGTCAAAATTGTGAGGCTGTGCATGTCGAAGGAATCTCACCAGCACCTGAGTGAGTCAGCACGCATCTGAAAATGGATGCCGCCAAATTTAGCATCAACAAGATCGGCAAGCCCCCAAACTTGAAATAAATGTTTTGAATTATTAAATTTGTGAAGATATAAAACAAATAATCCTTTTTAAAAAAATTATTTTAAAATAAATTAATATAACTCTACCAAAAAAATATTATATATACTATTTTTTTATCAACTTAATTAAACTTATTTTAACATTTTTATAACAGCTACTAAAGTTGTCACAATAATTTTAAAATAATTAAACTATTTTTACTCTACTTTAAGAATATTTTATAATTTTCATGTATAGTATTTTTTTTTAAAAAAATACTTGATTATTCGTGCCCGTTGAACTAAAGAGTGAATTTTAAAAAAAAATAAAATTTATTTTTAAATAATAAAAAAAAACAATTGATGATTTAGAAAACTTGGACCCTTTACTAACTTTTTTCCAAAATTTAATTATCTCCAATCAAACCCTAGATTTTGTTCTTGGAAATTTCCTGATCGGAGGCGGTAATCTCACCCTGCACACTCCGCGCGTCACTCGATCGCCTATTTATACCTGGTCTTCGTCGCCAACCCTTCCGCCTGACACACATCGCGCGCTTCGCCATTCCACCGCCTCGCCGGGCGGAGATTCCTTTGACCTTCGGTTATTTCTTGTGGCATTCGATCTCGATTCCGACGGGGGTTTTGGCAACTCGATCATTGCAGGTGCTTTTCGCCAGAAACCATGTTACCGGATCGTTTTTTTTTTCTCCGTTAGAGAAAGCCTAAGATCTGATTTTTTGGGAGGTGTTCGGTGGTTATTCCATTTGTCCCATTGTTCATGTCATCGAATGAAAATATGCCCGTTTTTTTTTTTTTCCTTTCTATTTTCAGTCTTCAGTTCTGTGGTTCTTACGTTTGTTTGGGGTGGGGAAGAATATGAAAGAGAGGTGCTTGTTCTTCTTTCTGTCTCAAGAATGATGGCATTGTGATGTGAAAGGAACCTTTTTACCGTTGGGTTTGTGAATCTTATTGTGTATAAATTTCCTTATTAATTCATGGTTATTTTTTCTGTTAATCTTCTGCTTTTGTTTGGACGCGACGGAAAACATCTTTCGTTCCGTGTGAGTTTTTCGATCGGATCTCTCTTTCTTCTTTTCAACTCATTCTTTCAACTGTTATATTCCTAAACATTGAAAATGACCAAGGAGTTTATTTATTTGTTTGATTGGGATTTCTACGAGATCTCACCTTTGATTTTTCCCTTCACAGGATACAAATTTATATTCGAGGATCTGTCATCAATCTGGCCGTCCCTGGTGTTCCATGTCCTTGCACCTCGAGGAAGGTGTGGGATCTGAAGAATGCTCAGTTGCCTCCTCGTTGCATTGAGGTTTCCACTCTCCTCGTTTGGCCTTTTCATTGCACGGTGAAAGGATCTCCTTTTGACAACGGCTAACTCCTGCAACGATAGAGACTTTGGAAGCTGATTTTTTACTGCAAAAGAACAACTTGATAAGAGTTTTCTTTAGATTGCCTTATTCAGATCAATTGCTGCACATGAAGATGGCAATAACTGGTTGTTTCTCAGCACTTTTAGCTAGAAAGAATTCCAAGGTAAGAACCAATCGTTGTGAATTTTGTCCTTAGTGTCTTTTTTGACATGATGCTGTTTACAAGTACTCATACAATCTTCTGCAGGAAAAGAAAAGATCCAAAATTGCCTATAGATGTGGAGAATTAAGAGTTAACCCTGAAGAACAAGTTCATCAACATGTCCAGAATGTCGTAACAGAAATTGCTTTCGATGAACTCAATCATGCCGATCAACTGGCATACAGTTCTGTCGAGGTAGCAAATCTGGGAGAGCCTATGCTGTTGATAGCTCAGGTAAAGAGCCCTGTGGCGAGTGCACAAACCAAAATGTGTGATACAAAAAATCTCAAATTTGAGCAAACTGAGCCTGGTACTGAATTAGCTTATGAAGGAGGTGATGAACACGGCGATAGTTTATCTCTGAGGAAAGCATTCTCTGAGTGTGAGTTTCAAGTATTTGAGGTAGACAAGAGTGACTTGAATGCTGAAAGTTTTGATGAAGAACTGAATATTGATGGCTCAGATAGCAGTTTGCTTAAAGAAGATACTGCATCTGAAATGATTACCTACAATGGTCATGCTAGTGATCCTGGCATTGGACGGGCAGAAATATTGTCCAGATCTCTGCATCTTAAACGTTCTTGCTCCTACATTGAGACAAAGAGATTTGTTAGGTCCCCTGCCAAGACCAATTCTTCAGATGATGTTCTCAACAAATGTGAGACTGTTGGTGGTCAAGCAACAAATGCTATCTCTGGAAGTCCAAAATCAGTAATGACATCTTTCAGTGCAGATAGGGCAATGCTAAAGAAGAACTATTCATCCCAGGTGCTCCCGTCGATGGGTGCAAAACTTTGGTCGGATCTTTTTCTGTTGAGCCAGAATGATTCTCACAACCCTAGGATGACAGCACCACAGAGGATTTCCATCAATGGTACTTCTAAAAATGCTGGTGGCTATTGTTCCAATGTACTTGAGTCAAGGTCATGTTTTGAAATGGATAACAAACCAACAATGAAGCAATCAGAAATTACAACTGCAGATGACTTGTGGCATCAGAATCATGGGGTTGCTTTTTATTCAGAGTCTTCTACCTTGGATAGAGTTGATGCTTGGGTTCAGAGTCTTGGAGATGATTCATTATATCCAATAGACAGCTATCATAATGATGAACCAGCAGAAGAGGCAACCTCATATACAAATATTCTCAAGGTTGAAAAAATCTCAGGAAAGAAACAAACTCAAACTGGTAGGACAACAGGAGACGAGGACAACTACATCTTCCAACCATCGTGTTCCTTTCCCCATACAGTTCACATTTCTGGTATGGGTTTGAAAGCTATTCCAGCAATTTCAGCCTTCAACAATCTCCGATCAGTTAACTTATCTGGCAATATGATAGGTATGAACAAATACTTTATTTTAAACTGTTATATTATAATTCTTATGCGTTGTTCTGATATATAACATTTGTTAGACATTCATATATTGATCTATTTCCTATTGTTGCAGCCCACATTTCATCAGGAAGCCTCCCAAAGAGTCTCCTTACACTTGACTTGTCTAAGAACAAAATTACAGCAATTGAGGGGCTGAAAGATCTTATAAGGCTGCGGGTTCTTAATCTCAGCTACAACAGAATCTCACGGATTGGTCACGGTAAGCAATATGAAGTCTTGTCTTTTAAATTTTTAGATTCAATTCCTCCATTTTAATACTAAAGATAGTGCTAGCTATGATGTCTGCTAGTACAGTATATTATTGATTTGAAGAATTTATCACTTGGGATAGGAATATAATCCAATGTTTAAATTTTAGGATTTCCAAATGGCACACTGATAAAAGAGCTCTATTTAGCTGGGAATAAGATCAGCTACGTTGAGGGTCTCCACAGACTTCTAAAGCTAAAAGTTCTGGATCTGAGCTTCAACAAGATAACAATAGCAAAGGCCTTGGGTCAACTTGTTGCTAATGACAACTCTCTCTTGGCTCTCAACCTGATTGGCAATCCAATTCTAAGCAATTTTAGCGAAGAGCAACTTCGTAAAACCATTTGCAGCATCCTACCTAAGATAGCATACCTGAATAAGAAGCTCATTGATCCTCGGAAGGGACGGGAGGTGGCCTTGCACAGCATATCAAAGGCTGCACTTGGGAACAATGACCGGTTCTCACAGAAACAATTGACAAGGCGAATGATCCAGACTACCAGTTCTTCTGGTAAGTGCTGGGGAAGAGAAAGGAACACATACAGGGGAGCAGACAGCGGCCTCAGGGAGAGGAGTAGAATGGACAGTTCAAAGGGCAAGCATCTACATTCTATTACTTCAAGGAAATGAGATGATTATCAATTAAAGATGTGATTTGATTTAGCTTTTTTCTGTTAAATTTGGAAACTTTTTACATTGCGCTTAGTTTATGAGCTGAGACAGTTGATAGAATTAAATTTTCTTATTCATTTCTTTCCTTCTTTGTTGTTTATCCCCCATCAGTTTAGTTGCTTATTGGCTTACCCTTTTGGTAGATTTGTTGCCTCCAACTCGAAGAGTGAGAAAATTTACTTGTTGCTTTGTTTTTGCTCGTTCGGAGGAAGATATACGGAGCCAAGAGTTTACAATTCTCTTTTCCCTTGATGTTCTTTTTTGCTTGTTTGTTATATATGTCGTGCTAGCTGTAGAGTGTTAAATTTACTTTCTCCTATTTTTGATGTTCTTCTATTGCTTGTTTCACGGAAATATGAAGTTTAGAGTTCACCGTTCTCATTGCTTTTGATTTTTTTGTTTGCTTGTTATCAAGTTTAAGTTTAGCTTTCTCCTCCTTTATGACTCGTTTGCCTTTTTCTGAGGATGAAGATGTGTTTTTTTTTTCTTCTTTCAAGGTCGCCGTTTTTAATGCTATTTATATTTTAATTTTCTCCTTTTTGTGATGTTTTTAATTTGATCAAGGTGATAAGAATAAAGACGCAAAGTATAGAGTTTATGTCAATGTTTTTTAGTTTGATATTTTTATTACTCTATATTCATATTCTATTATTTAGTTTCTGCTCTTTTTTTTTGAATAATGCAATTGGACATACATCTTCAATTGGAGATTCATGGCTGGTTGTTTTTCCCTACTACTTCCATGGATTCAGCAACATCTTCTAAACTACCTCCAATAGAAAACACCATCATGTTATGTGAACTCACAAGTAGGTTGCTAATTGAGTTAAGACACTAATTGTAATTGGCCCTTCTAATCTGACACTAAACCAATATATATCACTGAGTTGCCTACTTCCAAAATCAATCTTTAACTTAATTGCTTAATTTCTAAAATGTGTATGTTAGATTATCATAAAAGTACAAAAGACACCTAGAATTATGACCAATTAGCAACATAATTACTATGAAAAAGGGTATCCTCTGATAATAATAATAACAACCAATCAATGTCCTTCCATCCCATAGCTTAAACCACAAATTTATTAAATAATACAGGAGGAATATGTGTGTTAGGACGTACCCATCAGCTAAATCACTCCTTAGCTGTCCAACAATTGTAATTAAGAGTTTTTGTCTCCATTCAATCCTTTCCTGATATCCTACAAAACAAGACACAAATCTAGCTATTAATAGTTATTAATTGTCTTGCAGTTATTATTTATCTGCTCCGGCCAAGCGATCGAACAACTGCCACTGCAGTATACGACGGACCAGCGATCGAGCATGAGATTGAGGCGAAGGCATCGCGAGGCAATTTAGATTTGCGATGGGGGCGAAAGCGTTCGGGAGGCGGAGCAGCGGCTTCCCCTTGTTCAGCTTCGGCTGCGGCGCCTGCTCTGACTCTACGTCCGTCTCTGTTTCCGCCACCAAGCCAGCCTCGCCCCGCAGCGGCGGCGCCGTGGAGTCCTCGGCTGACACTCCGCTCAGCCTCGCGGCGACCTTATCTTCCTCCTACCATGACGACGAAGAGGGGACGCCGGCGAGCGGCTCCGAGCTCCTCCGCCAGCTTGGGGAGCTGGAGCGGAGCGTCGTGGCCTGGAGCAGGGGCGGCGAGAGGAGGCAGAGCCGCGGAGTCGAGGACAGCGTGGTGGTGGTGGTGAGGGACACGGAGGAGCCGCTGGAGGAGTTCCGGCGTTCAATGCTGCACATGATCGTGGAGAAGGAGATCGTGAGCGGCGCGGAGCTGCAGGAGCTGCTCCGGCGGTTCCTGGTGCTGAACTCGCCGCGATACCACGCCACCATCCTCTGCGCCTTCGCCGAGATATGGGAGGACGTGTTCGCAGGGTACGAGCGGACGCCGGATTTCCTTCGCCGGAGCTACTCCGACCAGCTTCCACTTCGCCGGCTCCTCTAACGCCATGCAGTTATCAAATCAACAAGAAAACGGCTTATTATTCTCCGCAAATGTTAATTGATTATTAATTGGAGTATATAGATTCAATGCATCTTAATATAGCTACATTAATATATGATCTGTTTCGCATTTCGCACTAGATCACCATTTTCTTTATTAATGTATAGAATATATTATTATAAATATTGTGTATTAGAGGAGAGGGTAGGAGCCACGTGGCAGGGCCAGGACTAGATCAACACGGACCCTGATCAATTCAATTTAAGACTAAGCTCAAGTTAAGTCAGTCTAGTGTACGATGAACTCAAGTTAAATCAGATCACCTAGATCTTTCGAATTCTACTCAAGTCAATCGGACCCAAGGGACATGGGTAATGCACTCAAGTCGAGTCAACCAACTCATGGTCAAGCTCGGGTAGAGTAAGCATAACCACAACTAAGTTTGACTGAAGTTAGTCCGAGTTACGTTCATGTCAAGTGCCTCCCAGCCAAATTCAAGATCATGCTCAGATAAAATCGCTCCCATGCTCGGATGCGACATGATACCGGTTGAGGTACATCCTTTGGGATCCAGACCATTCTTCACTTCCTATATAAGGTAATGCTGGCAAAAGGGAGAAAATGTGACATTACTATTTTCACTTCTTTACCATTTCCTCCCGTAAATTCTCCTTTATAATTTAAATTGACTGTCGGAGGGGTTTCATCAGGTCCAGACCTCCCTTCTAACCCTTTTTCAGTTCTTTCAATCATCATCGCCGAAGAGACCTTCACCAGATTCTGTGTTGCTAGGTCCGACAACTACCAACTTGGCAAACACTAGATGCAACAACTGCCAACCATAAGACCTGACAATTACCCTATTCGATAAGAGCTGACTTGATAAACATTTTGTTGGGAGGCCTAATGCAGTATGTGGTTAATACGTTTCATAAAATATACAGCAAAAATAAAAATAATATAATAATAAAACTACTTTTATTACAACACACATCACACGCATGCATGATACATCTCACACAGACATAATAGTAAAATAAAACCTTTAAAGAATAACAATTATTCTAAGTGTACTTTACAAATGATGTACAAAGGGAAGAGCATCAACTTTTAGTGACGTCCTCGAGCCTCATCTGTATTCATATCCACGTTAAGTTCTTCAAAATAATTACAAGAGCAACAAAGTTCACCTCTATTTGGTACTAGCCAAATGTGGAA
>JBAMIB010228559.1:438-23221 GCA_037177415.1 Kaempferia rotunda
AAACAATCAAACAAATTTAAATTGAAAGTTTGATAACATATAAATGAACTAAACTCGAATCAAGCTCAAGCCAAGCTTGAATTGATAACTCGATAACATCTAAACGAACCAAGTTCAGACAAAGTTTCAAACAAATTTAAGCTATAATAAAAAATAAACCAAGTCAAGTTTGAACAATCATTAATTCAAATGTTTGGTTTATTTTAAATTCAGTTTGACTCGACTCTATTATTTTATAAAATAAATTTGAACACCCTATAACTCGACTCAGTTAGGGTTGTTTGCATCCCTAATTGTAAGATGTTTTACTTTTAGATAGATAAACAAATTGTTGCCGTTCTGTCAATAAATCATTGATGATCGATCCTTTATGAGATTTGTTGCAAATGGAAATAAACAATTCTTTCGGTACAGTTATGTCTAATCCGAGGATAGGTTAGTCAAATAAAGAGGTGATCTCAATAATAGGCATATCAGAAATATTTGAATTAAGTTGATAAATACTAATTACTTTTATTTTCTCGGTTGAAGTATTTGAAATATTAAGTTTGTTATATGACAATTTTGTAATTTACGCTCAGAGGCTTCTTTTTTATACATGATGTAATGCCCAAGACAATTACTTTCATGAAAACAAAGTGACTTAAAATTTGCAACCTTTCTTGTGTAGCTTAATGGAACAAATAAAATGTGTAAAATTGGCTGGAAACTGCTCAGCATCAATGCAGACACGGTCATTAGGAGTTTGTTGTTACAAAACTCGCATTCATTAAATGCATATTTGCTATTGATGTTTAGTATTAGAGTATAAGATGGTATTGTTCAGCTAAAATGGCTCGGTATCATCATCCCACGGTAAAATATAAATAAGTAAATTACACAGAATATTTTATACTTATATATAACAGCCTTTTATACAAGAGAGATGAGATATATAACGAATATTTTTATTGATTTTTAGCATCAAGATACGCTCCCTACAATTTCCCCATCTTTCGATCTCTTTGATCACTTAGGTTATTGCTCTGAAGTTTGAACACGGAAGAGATGAGATATATAACGAATATTTTAATTGTTTTTTAGCATCAACTGACATGCTCCCTACATTAATCTCCCTGTTTTTCTCTTTTATTACTTAGGTCATTGCTTTCACCACGAAATTGCTGGACTCGAGCCTCGAGGAGATGTTTAAAATGATAGACATGGAGAGCAGTGGAGGATTCAGTCCCATAAAATTATTAAATTAAATTAAAAGTACTTACAATAACCAGATGATCCATCAGTCCAATTTATTTAGATCAATCATCAATTAGAAGAAATTTATCTATCAAATGACTGAAACTGAGATATATCTTTAGACGTCTTAAAATTTGAAAAAGCCCTCTGCTGCACCACTACCCGGTAAGTGATCCAGTATTATCTGCCCAATGACAAGATACTTCCAGATAAACCATGGGGTATTTTTCCCTAGCACAGTGACTTTTTGCATAAGAGAGGTCAAACACTAACACGACATATTTGGCATCTGCTATAAATTGATCCAAACACCTACTGGAGTAAATACCTATATAGATACTAACTGTGTCAACTCGCGGAGCAGTAGTTATTAAAGTAAAAGGTGACAATTAATATTGATCATCCTAGGCCGTCTAATATCGCCGGCCCCAAACTAGATACAGACATGTAATTCCAAAGAGCATTTTACCATACAACAACGACTCTTTACAAGGGAGGTTAGATATGCATTGAACGAGTCATTTTATATCTGTTGTAAATTAATTGATCCCAAAATATATTAGACCAACCATCTATATATAATTACCAACTACGGGACAAAAGTTTTTTTTTTTTGCGGTGATAATTAATACCAATAAAAGTGAAACTATCATTTTGAAAGCTCCTCTAACCCTCTGTGTGAGAGGAGGTGAGTGAAGAGAAAAGGGAAAGGTAAATAAGGGGAAGAAGAATTTTTACCCTTGTTTGTGAGGGAGTGAGTTATGGAGGCAAAATTAAGAAAGAGGAGGATAAATTTACGTTTGTGGAATCAGTAAAATTTTCTACATCCCAATTTGGAGTTAAGAAAGAAAAAGGAGATAAAAAGAGAAATTGTTCTAACTTATTTTTTTCACGGAGAAATATATTAAAAGAAAATTATAATTCTATATGTTCAATTTCATTTACCTTTCGAAAGTGTTTTCCTCCCTCTAAATAATAGAAAAATAAAATTTTTACTTTTCATTGCTTTTGTTTTTTTTTTCCTTTCCTAATGAATCTGTCCTCGTCCAATTCAAACATAAGATAAGATATATGACTTTAACTATTTGAAAGGGAGGCACAACAAAATGGGGGAGGTGTTTTGTGCTTATCTTACAGATAAAGTTGGTGGTTGCTACGTGAGAATATACAAGACCAACCTTACAGGAATTTTTTACGCAAAAATAATATGGACGGAAAAGGTTAATTAAAAATGTCTCTTCCTCACCATCCGTACCATATCAAAATCATTAAATGTATATAATAAATAAAGTTATAAAATTTATAGACAACTTGATGCTGACAAGATGGTTATTTGTCGGAGTTAAATCATATATAGATGGTTATTAATTATTAGTATAATGATTAAAACAAACGGACGTATCAAATTTTGATCTTATGATCCAATGTGTTGTAGGAGTGACATGTACTGTGTTTTACAAATATAGTGAGTAATCAATTTAAAATCGAATTAATAAAACTGATATAATTAAAAACTAATATATATTTTTTAACAAACTCAACAAATTAAATTTTCAATCGAATAAATTGAATTGATAAAATATTAATTAATTCCATAAAAATCAAATGTCCTAACTTGTTAGGAGAAACAAACGAAATCAAGAGAATACGAGATCCAGCGGTACCATTTTGCATTTTGGCATGCTCGTGTCCCGTGTTGATTGCTCCCAACACTTGACACGTCCTGTCTGTGTGACCTAGCATGTATGGTTGTATCACGGTTTAGCAATTTAAAGTTTGATTTGATGAGTATTTCGGTCCCATTTAACCATATTAATTAGTAAATGCAGATGAGCTACGTCAAGCTTGTGAAGAATCTGGCACAGGAGATGTTCTGTTTGAAGAAAATGATCAAAGAAGTGGATCGAGACAATGTATTGGTTGTTCGCATTCATCTTTTTTGCATTAACAAATCTCGCATATCATCGCCGTGAAAAAATGTTCCATTCATTATCCTAATCTTAATTTTGGTAGACGGTCGCGTAGATTATAAAGAATCAGTAGCGACGATGCAAAAAGGTAATGCTGGCATGGGCAAAAAATTAAGGATTACAAAATACTTTAAGCGCTGAGTTTAACAAACTCCCAAGCATTAATTGTTTGTATGTGCTGATGTTTTTATTATATTCCATTTACTCGTGTTACTTATAAGTAATTTTATTTTTTCAATTGTCTTTCAATCACCCACGGATTAATTTTTAGTTACGATACATTTGCAGAATTTTATTTCAAATGAGACTCGCAATTAAGGGAAATTAGACTTCTGGAAAAGGATACCGGATCGCTACTTGTGTTGGATCCTCCGCTCCTACCCGTTAAGCCTGGTTCGTGCTTGTCCGATAAGAACAAAACAACCTCACGACGATCAGACGGGCCAAGTCTGATGTAATACCCGTGATCCGATCCATCGTCGACGAACTGCAACCGAACCCAAATAGGGAGGAAGCCGTGCTGTCTCTCGATAATTTTTTCTTCCTCCGCCCCTTCCTTTTCGGTGAAGCTTCCTCCGCCCCTTTCTATCTCGCAATGCGTCGTCCTTCTCTTGACTCGTAGGCTTCCTCTCCTCCCTTTCTCACTTCCCAAACCCTATCCCATTACATTTCGTGGATCGGAGCTACCCTAGCGGAGTATTTCAGAGATGGCACTCATGGCAGTTCTGGAATCCGATCTGCGTGCTCTGTCAGCCGAAGCTCGCCGAAGGTATCCGGCAGTGAAAGACGCTGCAGAGCACGCTATCTTGAAGGTACACATTGATTTCGTTGGGATCTTTAATTTGATCCCCGATTCATACTTACCTGGCTGATTCCGTCACACTTAGATCCGTGAAAGCTCCATTGAAGTTTGCATTTTCAGTAACGTTCTTCGATTATATTTCAGTTTCACGTGAAGCAAACTGAGTGTTTTTTAAACTTTGTGACTTATACGTGTGATGTGGAAATAGCAAGCTACTCCGATGTTTCGAGACACATCTGTGTTTCTCTACGTGCATTCTGAATTTCTGATGGCACAGTTAGGACTAAATGTCCTAAAGTTTGGATTATATTTTGATTCCGGAACCATGCATGGAATGGTATAGCGGCATATAATACAGCTTGGAATCACATTCAACTATGTCTCATCTAAAACTTTGAAACTCAAGATTATTTCCAATCGGCCTAGCAAAATTTGTTCTTGTTTTTTTTTACCTTTGTTTCTGCTGCCACACTCATTTAAGTTCCGATGTCAAAATGGTCCTGGTTTGTTTCCAGCTCCGCTCTTTGTCATGTCCAACTGAAATTGCTCACAACGAAGACATATTGCACATATTTTTGATGGCTTGTGACGTGAAGTCAACAAAACTGAGTGTCATTGGACTCTCTTGTTTGCAAAAGCTCATAGCACATAATGCTGTTGCGCCATCAGCCGTGAAAGATATACTATCGACTCTGAAAGAGGTAAACATTTCGCTAGAATTTGCATTTAACCTCCATATGATTAGATGTATATCGCGTTCATGAAGTATGTGGATTCAGGAAAAACTTGTATTATATGCACGCCTTTTCCCAAGTCCTAGGATTGATGCATGCTTAAGATATTTGGGAACCAAAGCTCTCAATTTTGCAAATGTTTTAGTGACAAGGTCTAAAATTTTTGATCTTTTATTTTGTACTAATGCTTGTACAACTTATATGGTGCTGGAATTGTATTTTATTAACAAATGATACATGTTAATAGGCATTGGCATCAATTAGTCTAGTGTTGTATGTTTACTTGAGGCGCTCCTCAGATGATAGTGTTTGTTTGACTTGGAAACATAATAACATAGTAAGTTTTAACCTTAATCTGTTTGTATAGTTGAATCGAGGCAATGCTAATATTGTTTGCTTTCTCTATTATGTTGTTTCGACCAACTTAGTGTCAAATTATTCTGAGCAGCCATACTCCATATTAGAAAATAACAAATAGTTACTGTTAAGTTAAAATGAGATAACTAATACCCTGAAGCTTAGATGGTGAATATCACAGGGCAAGGTTGGCACCGTAGTTGGCTCAATCAATTGTTAAAATTCTAATCAATAATATTAACATCTATGCAGTCAATAAATAGCATTAATATAATATCATTTATTGTCAACATACTTATTAGTTAATGATTATAATATATAATATGTGTCAATATATGAAATTATGGATGTTAGTTATTTGCTATTTATTAATTACAGAAGCAAACTATATTTAATAATTAGAAAATTAATGTTATCATTATTAAACTAATTACCCACCATCCCATATTAATTTTCCATATATCATTTCAAAATAGTAATATAATTAATCGAACAATTAAATCAAATTATTAATATAATAACTTTTAATATAGATAATCTAGAATTTAGTTATTATTGATTTGTTTGACTATAATTATGTTGTTGCCGTGTGACCTTATGATCATGGGTTAGAGTCGTAGAAACAACCTCGCAATATCTTGCAATGCAAGGTAAGATTGCACATAATAGGTTCAATGTGGTCTGATCCTTCCCCAGGACACACATTGGCTATTTGGCGAGAGCTTTGTGCACAAAGCTGCCCTTTACTATCAATATTTATTATTTAATTATGATGATATCATTTAATACTGTTTTAAGAAACTCGCTACTTTCTTTTTCTTTTCCTTAATATAGCTATCCAGGAGTGCTTGATATTGTTATTGGCATTATGGACTCAAGGTTACAAGATAATTTTCTACCATTGTTATTCAAGTTATGGGCAAATCTGTTATTATGGTGTTTCAATTATTCTTTTCAGCATGCCGAGATGACAGATGAGAGTGTTCAACACAAAACCTTGCAGACAATACTAGTTGTATTCCAGTCACATTTACATCCTTTAGAAGAGGTAAACAAACACATCTCATTCATCCATAGTTCTTCATTCTTAGATTAAAAAAAGAATGTAATTTGAATTTACATATTTAATTGGCATATTAGATAATAGCATAGGCCTATTGGATTACTTTTTGATTGGAAACAATCTTTATGCGGCTTATTTGGTTTGGCTTTTCTTGAATGGTTCGAAGACAAGACTATAAAATGCAACTAGGTTTTAAGATACATCATATGTTACTTCGCTTGTTTCTTGTCAAGTATATCTGATGATATGTTGCTGATGGGTATGCTAAAGATCAAAACACCTTTTAAAAATTTTTTAACAATAATTTTTTAATTATATGATGATACTTGCATGATGTTTTTGGTGTTTGTTTGAAGGATGTTGTGAAAGGTCAAAATTGTGTCTTTGATCCCTTTGAATATTAAATATTTTGTAGAATATACTTGCCACAACTTATGGTTTAACATCACTGGCCCATTTTGATTTTGGTTGATGTATGCATGCCCATGTCTATATACCTTATACAATGTCACATTAACACTTGTGATTTTTGGTACACAATGACCTGCCTAATTAGTGTAAATTGTTGAGTGTTTCAAATTGAATGCTTTAACTAGTATTAGAGTTACTTAGAATATGAAAAATGATATTCCGGGTCAATTAAAATTTATATCAAAGGTCAACTGTAAGTGTCCATCCTTTTATGTTAGCGCTACATAAAATTAAGATTTAAAATTTCGAGCCATACCGAGATCAGTTTGGGACAATACGGTTTCATATTTTTTCATGCCGTGCTAATACAATTTCGATACTTTTTAAAATACAAATATATTAATTAAAATTTATTTTTACTAATATTTGATTGTTATAGATGCTTACGATTGAGTTATATTTACAACGTTAAATGTTGAATTTAAGTTACGATATTATCTCGTGAAATGTTTGATTCTTATTGAGTAAAAGTTTTAGTGTTAGTAGAAGTCCACCGAGTAGACATGACATAATCAATTAGGTTCAAACTGGATTTTGTTTGGAATTATTTTGATTAGTTTAAAATTAAACTAAAATTTATTATGTAATTAATAATAGTATATTGATAAGGTTAAAAATTATATTTTCCTCTCGGTTTACACTCATGGATAGATGAAGAAGTGAAAAAATTAACCATGAAGGAGGAAAAAGAATTAACGATCAAGGAGAAAACAAAGAAGAAAAATATTAAGAGAGAGAAAGGAATTTGAATTAAATGTCTTCAAAATAAAAAATAGAAATGAAAAAAAGATAAAAAAATAATAATAATAAAAACAAACAGAGGAAGTTGCGAGGCTATAGCTGCCTTCACGACCTTGCAAGGTTGTGCTGGTTAGTTGGCGATTAGAATGGAAAATTCTACCTATGTCAATCAGCATGACATGACATGGTATTTAACCAAGGATGAAACTGTTAAATCATATTCAAGATAAACTTCTTTAGTGTATTTAGTGTATGTTTTATGCAAACGATATCATGCTAATTGATGATAGTTAGATTAAACTTGAAGCTTTAATTAGGTTTAAGTTAAATAGAACTAGATCTCTAGAAGTAAATAGGAAATGAAATTTCAATATCTACAAAAGAATTGGAGGAATTGTTAATTTGGTCGGACTCAAAATACCTAAAAGTGTTTAGTTATTTCGGATCTAGATATTGATGAATACATTATTTATATGAAATATAGTAAGTGGTTGAAATAAGGAGGAGCCTGTGGAAGCTTGTGATATTATCATGTGCTCCTTAAGCTAAAAGAAGAAAGGTTATAATATTTTAGTACAACCTTGCCACTCTTTATTGGTCAAAGTATTGGGTAGGAAAGATTCTATATTTAGATAGTTGAAACGCCGAATTGTTTAAAGTTAAAATCAAGAGCTAAAGGAGACGACAAAAACTCTAGTAATATAGTAATAAAAGTGATTTAATTCAACGCTTTAAGTCTCGATCTGATTCTGGGGTTCGGCCAGATACAGAATCAATATTGTTTCTGTTGCTCAAGTGCCAGTTGCTCGAAGGAGGAGGAGGAGTTGGCAAAGGAAGATGCTTACGAGGTAGAAGAGGAGACAAGGGAAAAGGACGAAGAGCTGGATGAGGTGCTGGAAGCGTAGGAGGACACGGATAAAGTGGAGGAAGAGGTAGATGATGCAGAGGAAGAGGAGTTGGTTGCGTACCTCAAAGAGGTTGGTGGAGTGCTTCTTGAAGTTATGTTGAGCGCTCTCATGTGATGGTTGATGGGCGTGGCAAAAAATTTTGCTTGTGCTGACCGGCACCAAACAACATTTGAAACTGTGATTTAATTGATCAAATTTTTACTGACTTAGAGGAGTGGAGGAAGAATAAGATGAGGAAGAAGAAGATGAGGAAATGATAGAGGGAGGAGCAAGTGCTGTCAGGTCCTCTATCTTCCTCGTTGCTCACTGAGCTCTATCTCTTACATAATTTGTTAGGAATCATTATCACTCGAAAGTGTCACTTAACTCTCTGTTAGTCTCCTTTCTCAACTGTAAAATTCCTTTCTTATAATCAAGAAGAAATTTAAGTGAAAAAAATGTGATAGTGGGTTTCAGTCTTTGATTCTTTTCAGTAAAATGATTTAAAATTTTAAAATGTTAGTGGAATTGGATTTTCTCCATCTAATAATGGTGCTACAATTTCTTTAAACTTCAAATCCGTATCCCGAGAGAAACTCTGTTCCTCCTAGCATGGATATCAAGGGGGAAATTTTGTTATTCGGAGGAAATAACTGAAGTTAAGGTGAGAATTAGGAATCCTAACTGGACTTGCTGGGTCAAGAAGCTTCTGTTCATGAACTATGCTCTCTATCAACTTCTCTGGATTCTTTAGAAAACTGTTGAATTGGTAAACTTGTTCATATGTGCGTATATGGACTCTTATGTTTCCGTTTATAGTTTACAAATTATCTACAATTGCTTTTTTGCAATATTTTCTTGCTTGAAGTTCAGTAGGAGGATAGAATATGCTCTTTATAAAAATAATGCTATCTTTTGTTTTTCCTTTTTTCCCTCAAACATCTTATTTTATATCATCCGTTATGATCAGTTTGGTACCTGAACTTGCATTGTAGGAGAACATGGCTCAAGCTCTTGGTATATGTCTACGCCTCCTTGAGAATAGTAAATCAACTGACAGTGTACACAGGTACATGTTTTTGAAGATATCCGAGAAACTGATTTTATTTCATTTTTTAACTATATCTTTTTTTTTTGTTTGCCTATGTCAGTACCGCTGCAGCAACTTTCAGACAGGCTGTTGCTCTAGTTTTTGATAGTGTTGCTTATGTCGAGTCACTTCCTTCAGGAAAAATTGGTTTCAGCTCTTATGTTTCTCGAACTACGACAATTACTGATGAGATAAGCCGCAGTTTCAGTACATCACTGTATATGATTCTCTCTTTTTGACCTCTAATATTAGTTTTACCATGTATATAGTTTAACATGAATTTTAAATATGTTATATTCACTTTCACTGAAATTCATATTAACATACTTTGAGCTTTTTGCAAATTTGCAACTCGAACTTTTACAGGTCACTCTGTGGCAATCTTGTTTCTGGAGGTTCATTAAAGCGAGAAGTTCTCAGTAAAGTTGGTAATCTTGGACTTCGTCTGCTAGAGGACCTGACAGCACTTGCCGCAGGTGGATCTGTATGTGTTGAATTATTAATGAATCAATTTGATGTTACCAGTTTTTTTATATGGTTTTACCTTTGTCATATGTGCCCCACAAGGATTGAATATATTTTATTTTGTTCTAGAAGTCATTTTACTTTTTCTATGTTGTTTCCTTGAGTTGTTTTATCTATGCTTATCATAGTCTTTTGCAAAACAGAAAAAATCATTTAATGTTGCTGAGTAGCATTCACTTTTTCTCTTTCTTAGGCAATCTGGTTACGAGTTCTTTCACTGCAACGGACATTTGCTCTCGATATACTCGAGTAATCCTTTATCCTACTATTTTGTAGTTATTTTGTGAAAACATGTTTATGTATACTCTTTCTAAAGCACTCTCGTATATCTATATCTGATTGCTAACATTGATATCCTTTTTTTATATTCACTTATGCTATAACTAGATAGTGTAGTCAATGGTTTTAAAATTTTGTGCTGAGCTGGATGGCACATCCAAACACAATATTGTTGTTCTCTGAAACTCAATAGTGATCTGCACGGGTAATCTTTCCTGTGCCGCTGTGCCAATTATGCCAATGAGTGTTGTGCTTGTTGATACTTGATATTGTTTGGCATGCTTCGACACTCATTTAGATGAGTTAAGTAATGTTTGTATTTTTTTTAAAAGCTTATTTCTTCAAAATTTTAATTTATTTAATTATCTAATTGCTATAATTTTATTTGTAAAAGTAAACAAGTGAAAGAAGATTATGGAGTAATATGAATTTACATCGATAGCTTTGAAGCACATACAATTAAAAAATATTTTTAATCCAACAATTTAATAAAGTAGAAAATTTAAGTGAAAAAGGACTAAATGAGTAAAACCTATCTCAATCGATCTTGATAGTCTTTTAAAGTGTGTTGCGTGTTGAGCATTGGTATTGTATAGTATATACTTCTTTTAGTTTAAATGATATATAATTGCTATAATTTTTTTTTTTAAAAGGAATAAGCAAACGAAGGAGTATTAAAGGAGCAAAACCATCTAAATTTACCTTCGAGTGGTCCAATGCATTCCAAAGAAAGTCAATTGTCGGTATAACTTAGTACTAAAATGTACAATTCTGGATAGAGATCAAAATTCTCTCATTGAGTGATACTTCAGTGGATATTAGAATATATAAATGGCATCCTACAAATTTACTCTTAGAACATGAATAATTCCTTTTGGTATCCTATGGAGATTGGGATGTTTGTATATTGAATTTTAATTATATATGATGGGCACAGTTATCTCTAATGGAATGATTGTCCAATTCCCAAGACCCTTTTTGAGTTTCGAAGTAGAATCCATAGAAGAGCTTAATATTAAATGAATCTCGAGAGATTGAAGTCCACTCGCAGGATCTTTGTTTTCAACCTTTGCTATAGAAGCAGGGCATTGACTTCAACCTGAGCAAAGCTATTGAATCTGGTCTCATGGAGAAACTGCTAAGAAACATAGAAAATGATCCTTGTAATCTCTGAGGAAAAGTTGTGATTAAGTACTTGCATACTGCTTGGTGACCGATCCTTTTGCTATTTCCAATTTTCAATTTAGCATCCTCTGTGTGTCTCAACTGATTCTTTAAACAGCAACAAGTGTGTAACACGGAAAATAGTTATCCATCTGATCTTTTTATGGTGTCCTGTGATCATGAGGTGAAAATTCTAGCTGGAGATCAGAAGCAAAGGAGGGAGCAAGCCAAATGAAAAAGTTTTTTTTTTTTTTTCACAAGCATATAAGCAATTGAATTTCAGAATCACTATACTACGAAAGTGAAATTACTACTTACTGAAGGGCTCTTGTCTTTGGTTATGCTGTTGAAATATATGGTAACGAAAATTGGAGAAGTGGTGTTCTTTTGACAGGAAACTTTAATGCAAGTTTATGCTTGGCTAGAAATAGAGTAGGGTAAAAGATAAACAGAGAAGGTTAGGTTCCAAATATGATAGATCTCCTGTTTGGGTGCATAGTGAGCATCAGAATGTAGTGAATCTACTTGGTATGAAGCAAAAAAGGTTTTTGGGTGTTTGTGTGCCACATGGGAGGTTGTAACTGGTAAAATAAGTTTCTATTTAAGTTTGTTTTTAACTGCTCACTCATTTATGTCACTTTTAAATTTTTTTTTCATTTTCCATGGGATTTTTCTTCATATGTCAGATGGCGAGTTTAGCGGTATTAGTCACTTGATGAACTCATTTACATGATAAACTATGTGCTTTTCTGTCTCATCCTTTTGTACTTATTCCTGGTTTGTGTTGTCTATCTCAGGTTCATTTTGTCCAACTATGTAGCAATGTTTCAAAACTTGGTACCGTATGAGCAGGTTCTATCCTGTGTGAAATTACAATCTTTATGCCTTTTTGGGTTTTCCAGTCTTTATATGCACTTGACATACCAGGTCTTACGCCACCAAATATGTTCACTTCTTATGACATCGCTACGAACAAATGTTGAGGTAGGTACTTGGGCTTCAGCTAACTATTGTGGACATCAATATGATCTTTGACTTATTTTACATGATTACTCAATTCAAGCTTGAAGGTGAAGCCGGGGAGCCTATGTTTCGCCGACTGGTTTTAAGAGCAGTTGCAAATGTTATTAAGATGTATTCTTCTTTGCTTACAACAGAAACCGAGGTACATGTTTTATTTCTTCTTTTTAACAATGTGCCATGCTTAGTTATATGCAATAATTTATGACTTTTCAGATAGGACCTTGTATGTCAAGTAAACCTAATTACGCAGTGCTAATCAAAGTATGCTGATGGAAAAATCAAACTGAACTAGTTTGAAAAATCTTTTTTTTTTTTTTTTTTTTCCTTTCAACTCTAAGCTGAGCTCGTTTTCCTATCAAATTGAAATTTAGGTCTCTGTTAGGATCTGTTTCTTCTATCTGACCTACTAGAAAACATGGTACTATAGTAAAACTCCTGCTGATCCATTCATATTGGTGGATTTCTGTTTCACAACTTTTCTTATACGTGGGTTTAGGCCTGGAGGAAAACGTTACTGGAATATTTCAGATTCTGTTGAATTTTCAACTGTTAGACTGAGCTCATTTTCTCATATTGGAATTTGGGTCTCTGTTAGGATCCGTTTCTTCACTCTGACCTAGTGGAAAATATTTCAGTAAAAAATTCTGCTAACCCATTCATGTTGGTGTATTTCTGTTCCACAACTTTGCTTGTACCTGGGGTTAGGTGTGGAGGAAAACATTACCTGAATATTTCAATTTCGGTTGAGTTTTCACATAAGCCTGGCTTAATCTACCCATGAACACCTTACAACTATGCGTTCTAGTTCCTACCTGACACACTGCTAAAATTTGCGGTTCTTACATAGATTACCCTTAGTCGGAGTTACCCACATGTATGACCTAATGTTGCCTGCATCAAACTGTAGCATTTGAGGAACAACAACAACCAAGCTTTATCCCACTTGGTGGGGTAGGTAGCATTTGAAGAAGAACTTGAGAAAATCTACTACTGTTGTATGTAATAGTTGTTTATGTTAAAAAAATAAATATTACTTTGTAGTTTAACTCGTTGATTTTGCTCTCTGGTCCTTTTCTTTGTTTCTTACTATTTGAAACTTGTTAGTTCACTCAAACATTATCTGGTGGAAGAAATGCAAAACTGTTTATTGACAATTTCACTTGATTCAATCTTTCGATGTCCCACCTATTTGAAAAATACTCTTGTATACACTATTGCACTAACTGCTTGTGGTTGACTTTGGTTTCCTTGTTGTATGCTTATAATTTGTTTACAGAAACTTGTACTTTCATGAACCCAATGTCACCCTTTTTCAATTATGATTTTCTATTATGTTGTTAATTATTGTATCTCTAATTTTTCACCTGACTTCTTTGTTTAGAAGTTGCTATATTTTTATTTTCCTTGAATTCACTAAGAGATTCCCTTGTTGCAGGTTTTTCTAAATATGTTAGTGAAAGTTACACATCTTGATTTGCCGCTATGGCATCGGATACTTGTGCTTGAAGTTTTAAGGGTATTCCGACTACTTTTCCCCAAAACAAAGCACTATATGGGACTTGTCTTTTCCTTTCTAGGTTACTAAATGCTAGTAATTTCTTTCTTTCATTAAGGGTTTTTGTGTAGAAGCAAGGACATTGGGTCTACTTTTTTGGAATTTTGACATGTAAGTTATAAAAAATTGCTTCTCTTAACTCTTTTGAGCTAATTCATTGGATTGTTATCATGTTAGTAATCATCCCTGTGTATTTGTGCAAACATACGGCATGTCAAACTGATCAAGTTGATATTCTATTGCTTGGTTGTAAGTCTTCGTTTTTATTTGATCATTGCTAGTTTGGTCTCGTTTACTCTTTTGCTAATTTGGTTTATATGCTTTGGTTCTTTATCTACCACCTCTGGGCTCTGTCCCTGTGTCGGATGCTGGCACTCAAACACCAGTAGTCTACCAATTCAAGTCACACCTAAAACTCCTGTTATCACGTGGATTTTTTTTTAGAGATAGGGCACTTGGACCCACATTCAGGTTGGATATTCATACCTGAGCACGAGACTAAAATCTTGCTATTAGAATTTGTGACTACTCTCTCTCTCTCTCAAGAGGGGCTATCTAGCTTTTTAAATGAAATAGTTTCTTTCTTAATTGTAACAGTTCTAATAGATTTATGTTCAGCCCTCACTAACAGCTTACAAACCTAGTGCATGAGACACACTAGCTTGAAGGTTAACAAAGTTTCAAAGCTGTCTGCAATAGCAGCCATTTTTAGGGAAATCTAATCACAAAGATTCTAGGGTAGGATTGAGTTATTTCTAGGGAAATCTAAGTGAATTGTGAAGATTGTTTGCATTAAAAGATACTTTTCATAGTTTTTAACTGTTTGTCCATTTTTTGAATCCTTGAACAATTTTAGGTGTAGAGGTTTAATATGGCACCGTTTGAATTCAGAAAAGGGACACTTGAATCAAATGTTGCACTGTGCCATGCATGACACAACTTTGGACGTTATGTAGTTAGGTCATGTCGCAATAACTTGTCTCATTAGTGCCATGTCCGGCACTGGTCTAGCATCCATATTTACAAATGTGTCTTGCTTGCCATTTCTCATTCAGTGTCTTGGTTTCCTGACACATTTGACACCTCTCATTCCCATGATAAAAAAAAATAACTGCAGATGAACGGAACGGAAAAAATAGTTTATTTCTTTTTGAAAATCAAGATCTTTTTGTTCTAATTCTGACTTAAAATTGTCCTACTTATGATGAACTTTCCACAACGATTGTTAAGACATTAAAAATTAGCGTTGCTTTTTCTGCAGTGGCATTTTCAGTCTAATATTCTATACTCTGTTATCTTATGTTGGAACTTCTCTTGTGGTCAATGTAAATTAGAATTAAGTAGACAAATGCATAATAATAAGTCCAATAAGTCCAATATTTTTACTAAATTCGACATTTCTGTGCCACCTAAGAGTTTTATCTGACCTCGGTTACTCAGGAATCCAAAGAACACAAATGTCGTGGAGAACATGGTTAAATCTCTTGCCAGAGTAGTATCTACAATTCATATGGTATTTGTTTCACTTCTTTTATTCCTTTTGTCAAATGTTTTTATTCACAATTATTACACATTTTTTAGCCAATCTAATTTGGCTTTTGTACAGGGAATCAAATTTTAACACGATATGATACCCAACATATATAATTTTACATCTTTTCCCGTGCCATATAAATTTCTGAGCAACATGCATTGATAACTTAATTACTACATTTCATTTTCATACTACAATTTAACATTTAAAAAGTTTAAAGAACTCAGATTTGAACATGACATGATTCTTGCTGTGTAAAGTTTTACATATTTTTTTTTTTCGAGCAATATACATTTTTGAGCAACATACAATAACAACCTAGAGGCTATATTGATTAAAATAATTAAATTTAAGATTTAGAATTATGAAGTGTGAAGAGCAATATACATTTGACAATTTTCCATTGACCATATTTTCTATCACAGTATTTTTTCTAAAAAATATTTTCCACGGAACAAATGAATTGTAAATCACACTCCAAAATGTCTGTTAAATAAAAATTCAGACAACATAGAAATATCTAGTTATCTACTATCATATTCTGATACGGACAATGCACAAGTGTAACATGAATGTCAAAAGGAATATATAGCTTCAACTAAATAAGCAAACTAGGATAAAAAGAATTTGAGAAAAAAAATCCTAAAATCTCGCAAAGTCATGTGAATGGCTCTCATATAATATGGTTCACATGGATATTATTTTCAAAATATACTGTTTATCTTGTTCCCTCTATGTGCCATGGAAATGCTTTGTTAATGGGATCCTAGAGTCATTAGTAACAATGCAATACTACTATACTTGTTGTAGATATCCTAATGTATATGCTTCACAACTTGTACATGTTTAATTGACTTAAGTTTGATATTTATTACTTTTTGCCATGTCAAGGCTTAGTGTATACTACTCATTGGGTATCATACAATATACTACTTCCATATTATTTTCAACATTTACTAGTCTATTTGCTTTTTGTGCCATGGAAATAGTTAATTTAATGGAATTATAGTTAACCGCATTAGCAATGGTACAACACTGGTTTACTTGTTGAAACTGAGTTAATGTCTGCTGCATGTTGTTGTAGTTTATGTGATCCACTTTGTGTTTTTGCCATTTTGATGGTAATTCAACACATGCAGATTATAGCTTGTATAATTGACTTTCTTTTGACAACTGTTCTGTAATAGGTACCAGAATCTAGTGAAGATAGCCTTGTTGCTGTTGCGGGAATGTTTAGCAGTAAAGCCAAAGGTACAACTCAACTAGTAAAGATTTGTGGAGTTCAGTTGAATCACTTACAATTGTTGGTTTGACTACATAGAAATATAGAATTGTGTACTAATACTTGTAGTATAAAGAACCATTATGCTCTAGTGTTGCTAATATTATGGCTAATATATATATAATATTTTTGTTCAACTGTTTCACTATTGCAGTTGCGTGGAGTACATGTGTGGTTCTTTTTATATAGGAAGTTAGTTATTGTTTGTCATTTGCTCTCAGCCTCTTACTATTAGCTTTTCGAATGAACAATATTTTTGCTTACACAAGCACATTAGCCTTCCTTGTAAGAATTTCAAGACCTATTGCAATGAGCATAGCAGATGCTTATGATACACTCTTTGCTTTGACTATCTCATACGTACCACTAAAAGAAAGCCAAAGTGTTCTAGTGGATGTCAAATAGGTAAGATCAACACATTGGCCTTCTTTGTTGTAAGAATATCAAGACCTATCGCAACGAGCATAGCAGATGCTTATGATACACTCTTTGCTTATACTGATACCACTAAAAGAAAGCCAAAGTGTTCTAGTGGCTGTCAAAATAGTTGAGATCCAAGGCGTAAGGTTGGTTCAGTATGAAAGTTAGATGACTCAACATGAGATGATTGCAATTGAACATTAATTATAGTTGTCAATCAAGTAAAAAAGGTAGTGAGGGTAAGCTCTCACCCCATACTTGGCAGTAAGAAATAAGAATATTGGCAGTAAGAAATAAGAATATCAAGTCCTATGGCTATGAGTGATTAAGCAAATGCTTACAATACACTCTTTGCTTAGACTATTTCAAAGATGGCACTAAAAGAAAGCCAAAGTGTTCCAGTGGATGGAAAAGTAGGTAAAATCCAATGCGTGAGACTAGTTAGTATGGAAGTTAGACGACATTGTATGAAATGATTGCAATTGAACATTAATTATGATTGTCAATCAAGTAAAAAGGTTGTGAGGGTAAGCTCTCACTGTATAGTTGGCAACTATAAATCTATAATGGACATATTGTAGCAAGTGATACAATATCTAGGGGGCTCATTCTCCTTGTGCCACCAGTAGTTCTAAGGGTTTGAGGTACTTGATGCTTGCCTCTTCACTTGTCGACTCCTTAACATATATGTGAGAAGAAAATGCATATGCAACATGATGCACAGAGAATGACTGATATTTGTGTGCATGATTTTGCACGGTGGTTGGAAGCTCACTTGCCATGGTTGTTTTTTATGCACCAAGGTTCTTGCAAATTGTGTATGTGTTATGCCATCCATCCTCAGTCATGCTGGAAATAATTTGTTTTCCGATTTTTTTACGGATCAATACAAGGTTCAAAGTGCAATTTCATTCATGAACTAATGGTTCGAAGGAACCCAACAGGGAAATGATGGCCTTAGATAGCAAAATGCATTTATAGCTCTATATCATGACAACAAACTCCAAAAATCTCTATTAGATTGCTATATGATTGTATGGGCTATATAATTAATGTGACATTGTGCTGGATTAAGAAACTGTTTATCAAAAAGGAGTTTGTTGTGGAACAGAAGGGTAATGATTGAGAATAACAGGACACTATAATTTCTTATAAAACCATTAATTTTTTTCTGCCAAACCAAATGATATGGACAAGATGTGGCTTGACTCATGTATCATATCAATGCAGACATATAATTGTACCAGTGTCACTTTGATGATTGCATGTGCCAATGCAATATCACCATGTAATTGGGGATTTCTGATAAGCTTAAGCACAAGGTTTAGAATTTCATTTGCATATTAATTTTAAGCACGATCAACTCAAAATGATACTGTTTTGACATCGAATCATGTTGGCACTCACTGAAGCTGGTGTAGTTTTGAGTAGGAAACCAAGGAAATAGTTTTCTGTTTTCTGTTTGTCTTATGTTCTTGAGTTATTTCTTGTTTACTAACCTTGTTGGCTTGTGTATGTTAGGAAGGTATTCTGTTTATGATATATCTTCTATATTCAGGAATAGAATGGAGCATGGACATTGATGCACCTAATGCTGCTGTACTGGTTGCCAGTGAGGCTCATTCTATCACCTTGGCCATCGAAGGACTTTTGGGTGTTGTTTATACAGTTGCTGCTTTGACAGATGAAGCTGTGGAAGTGGGGGAAGTGAGATCAACGTTCTCATGAAAATAGTAGTCAGTTTGCGGTATAAGTTTTGACTTCCTATTTTTCTATATTGCCAGCTTGATTCTCCTAGATGCGATGCTGATCTCTTCACAGAGTACACTGGCAAAACAGCTGTTTTATGCATTTCTATGGTCAACTCCACGTGGCTGACCATCCTTGATGCTTTATCTCTTATTTTAATGAGGTAGACAAGTAGTAGTTAAATCCTTTATTGTTTTTCGTGTATTCTAATAAAAGATAATGGAACTATATCTAGATCACAAGGTGAAGCAATTATATTGGAGATTCTAAAGGGATATCAAGCATTTACACAAGTACGCCATCTATGACGAGCATTTATCATAGTACATTTTTGTTTAAATAATTGCAAGTCTTTAGTTTCAACTACTGATTGGATAGCTATTTAACTTTTGAAGCTACACTATTTATACTTATTATTTCTGATTATTCAGTAATAAAGAAATACAACCATTCATCTGCAACAGAAAGTGGAATTCAATTCTTCATTTTAATTTCAGGCATGTGGTGTTCTTCGTGCAGTAGAACCTTTAAATTCTTTCTTGGCATCCTTATGCAAATTTACTATCAATATTCCAAACGAGGGAGAGAAGAAGAGGTAGTTTTCCTGCTTATATCCACTGCCATCTTGTTTTTTTTATTAGTATTTATTGGTACTCCAAGCTGGGGCTTACAATAGAATTGTTCTTATGGTTTGCTGCATAAGAACCACAACAAAAAGTGGACTATAGAAAGTTACAACATGATTGACTCACATGATTAGCTACTCCATTCCTGATAGATTCTGATAGCCCATCATATGTTTGGTTTGAAGAAACTAAATGATGAGATCATTATTCCTTTTAAACTAAATTTGTTTATTCCTCCCATCAAACTTAGTTACTTGGAGGTAAAATTGCTTCCATTGAACTTAATCTCACTTTAGTTGTTAGATATCAAGAGATACACATGGAGCTGGTCCGGTATCTAAATTGAAGAAGTCTCTTATGAGATGAAACCATCTCCTAGGGTCTTTTTTTGATGAATTCATCTTTATTTTCCTTTAGTTTTAAATGATCAAAAGTGCATTAGATCACTCAGTATTTTATCTATCATAACTCAATCTTTCTTACTCATTGAAATGTGGCTGGCTACTTGATAGGTCAATTTGCATGTTTGTTTTCTATAATTTGCCAAATCATGGGTAGAGGCGTAGAGCTCATGAGAATTAATTGTTGCCTTTAGAAAAAGTGTCCTAGCCAGTCTAATCCAGTTTGCTTGACACAGATAAACAAGAGTACCTGCAAAAAACAAAAAAAAAAAGCAGTTCAACTTACTATTTTATGTATAAAAGTTAATTTCAGCTATTCATGCCTTTTCATGGTGGATTCCAAACTTTTAATTTCTTTTGTAATTGCTAACATAAGTGTACATGAAGACAGCCTTTATCTAATATATACTTTGTACTAAATGTACAAAGCCTTCATGGAAGGTAAAATAGTTTTGCTCCGTATATATGTGCTCCTTGCTACACAGGAATTCCTAATTTTCAGTTATTACAGTTAAATGTTGTCATGTTGGCAATCTCTTTTTCCACTATTGTAATCTCATCTTATAATTTCTACCAGCATTCTATCTCCTGGACCAAAGAAGTCAGAACCTCTGCCCGATCTGCGAGATAGTGTTGTTTTAACTCCAAAGAATGTGCAGGTTGTGCTTTTTATTCTCTTTTTATGTTTAATAAGTCCCACCAAGTTCAGTTCAACTGTTAGTTCCTAGTATTACATTCTTGAGTTTAATATTTGTTATTTTTTGCCACCTCAGGCATTGAGAACACTTTTCAATGTGGCACACCGCTTACATAATGTCTTGGGTCCATCCTGGGTTTTGGTATGTTCATCTGCTCTCTTCCTTTCACATCAGAATAATTTTTGTAATCACTAAATATCTAATATTGCTTCCATTTTTTAGGTCTTGGAGACCCTGTTATCTCTCGATCGAGCCATCCATTCCCCTCACGCTTCTACCCAGGTGAACTATGAATTTGAATTTCCATTTTTTGCTTGCACATGTACTGATAAAAGGCCCTTTTCTATTAAAATTCTTGAATTGAGACACTTCACTATGTATATGTCTTATCATTTTAGTTCCTTGTTCATATATATGATCTATCTGAAAACTCAATGGGACAATTCGAGTACTTGGTTTGTCCTTGTTTTATTTTGCATTGATATGAAACAGGAAGCATATTGGTTAACAGTTTGCTTCACTCGTTGAACTTGTGAATGATTGGGAGAAATGATAAACCCAACAACCATGAGTTAATGGTTATTACTGTGGGATTTAATAGGTCTAGCTCCACACGGGGACTATAGCATGTGTCATGTTAGAGTGTAATCTGTGTAAGTGTAGTGGTTCTTTTTTTATTTGTGCAGTATAATTTTATCTCAACTTGGTATTAGAATAAGCAAAATTAGTGTAAGGGTTTTCTTTTCTATCCATTCTGGCTGATGAGTTTAATGAGATGTGATTTCCTTCTCCCAACCTACCTTCATGCTTGCTCACCTCATGCCTTGACCATTTGCACTAATGACTAGTAGCCACCCGTGATTTACCTCCTCCGTGTTGGTCTGGGGACGGGTTGGTGGGGGCGCTGGGGGCGAGCGAATCGCCTTTTGCCACATGCTTGCTCACCTCACCTCGGTTTAACTTCTCATCTCTTACCCTCCAACCTCAATAACGACAATTGTCACCAAGTAAGATATTTTTGTTCTTTCATTTAGCAACATCTTAATGCTGTTCATCCTCTTTCTTAGCTCTGTTCTATAGATCTTTGAGTGAATCAGACACTAATGCACAAGTTGTTGGACACAAAATACATAATGGAGATAATCAATGTAGTTCTTTACTAGTTTCTTCACAACTGATATCACCCAATCCCTAGCAATTCTACCTTGAATGATGAGCATAACAATACTAACATTGGCATTGTGGATTATGCTATAAAGAATCCTCTATAATTAACTATAACTCCAATCAAATTTGTACAGTTTCACAATCAAACTTGACCCGTATGTAAATCAAGCTTGCCAAGTGCTGAATATCATCATGGTTTTTTTTTTGCTTGGGATAATACCATGGTGCTAAAACCAACTACTTATCAGAATTTAAAATGTTGACTAAATCCCTAATTTGCCTCTTTGTTTTTGACAGTCAACTGTTTATCATTGCATAATAACTTCAAAATCTTGTGGTATCTCTAATTTGAGTAGTTAAACAAGAAAACAACAACAACCATGCCGTATCCCACTAGGTGGGGTCGGCTAGTAGTTAATCAAGAAAATAATACTAAAAAAATATATTAATTATTTTGTTGATCTTTAAAGATTTTTGCCAACATTAACCTAAAGCAGCAACATCATGTCTTTAAATTTCTACACTAGTATTTCATCTTAATCTTCTTGAGTGCTCTATCGATTTAATTTTTCTTGTGTGTGCTTCCTAGTTTTTTGAAATAAGATACATCCATTAACATCACTGTCCCAGCTAAAGGAAGTGTTGAGAGTATTATGTATTAAAATTATTCTCATTTGGAGTATTATGTGTATGACCGTTTCGGGCCGGTGGATCGAGGTCTATAACTTGCAAGTTAGAATTAAAAATATTCTCGAGCTAATTCTAGCAAGGATATCACGTTAGTCTAGCAATTTAAATAAACAACCCAACATAAAAGAGAAGAGCTCAGATTTTACTTGGTTACAACCTAGGTGGTTGTTAATCCAAGGCAGTTGAATAACTCACTAACAGATCTCTTTCGTTGAAGGCGGAGAAACCTCTTATAGACACTTAAGCTAGAAACAGACTAGGAAATTGATTATAATAGTTGTGTACAAGTTGTTCTTCATTTCCTAGCTCCAGGGGCCTT
>JBAMIB010229193.1:0-12254 GCA_037177415.1 Kaempferia rotunda
CAGATCAAGTCTTACCGAAATCGGATTTCCTTTGCGTGCCATATGCGCTTAGACTTTACTTTTTCCCCTTTTTTATTCCCTGTCCAATATTTGTTCGTTTCCGTGTAAAAGCAAACTCTCCAAATTGGAGATCAACCAACGAAGAGCTAAGCATCATTTTTGCTTTCACCTCCTTAAACTTAAAGAAGAAAGAGAGCTAGCAGATGAGCTAAGCAGGCATACATTTGGAATAGAAGGTGCCTAGCACTATACTCCTTCCATAAGCCTTGCGCCCCGTTTCATTTCATCTTTTATGAAATTATTCTCAACAAAAGGGGATAGGGACTTCATTCAATTCAGCTAGAAAGATGGCACTTACTGAACACTAACCCAATCTAGAATGGATTGAACGAAAAAAACTAAAAGCATAAAAAACTTCCTTTTCGAAAGAGGGAAAGATCACTCCTAAATGCAGCAGTGATATTATATACGATGCCACTTGCCTAAAACCCACACAATTACTTAACCTTTCATTTCATTTCCAACTTCGCTTCGGCCTAGCATCTTATGTCATTCTAGTTTAAATAAATTCAAAGAAAAGGTTCGCGCCCTAGAATGCATCCACGTCTTATCCTTATTGGATAACTAGGCGCTGCTGTTCCCCTAGCATTACCTATGCTTAGACCCTTTATATGGAGCCTTTGATAAGAAGAAAACCCCCTTCAAGCTACCTCTCCCCGGGTGAATGCGTAAATTAGATTCTTCCCTCCAAAGCGCAGCCGAATTCCCTGTGTTAAGCATATGGGTTCTGAAGCCCAGTGAGCACTTTCAGACGACTGCCTGAATCAAATAGGGAGCACTTTTCCCATTTGACTTCTCTTTTCTTTTCAATTTTCCGCTTTCTTGCCTAGACTAAAAAAAGAGGGAGCATGCCTAGAAGAATTTCACTGTAAAAAAAGAGTACCATCTCTTACGGAGAGTGGACGGAATGTAATAGAACTCCTAGCGAGAAGGCCCGGAAATGGCTCGCAAAGATTAGTAATTTCTCTCTCCAGGGATGGAACTGGCTGAACGAATAAAAGCAACTCTACCTGGATTTACCTTTTCTGCTTCCTAAATCTGGCTCGATAACTTGCCTTATGGATTTTTTTTACCCTTGGACTGGAACGGAACTAGCTTAGGCACTTTACCCCGATGGCTTGTAAGAGACTGGCAGGCTTTCTAATGGTACAGCCCGGAAAAAAGAAGAGGGATGAAAGAACTCCACTAACAAACAAGTAGAGGGAGTGCATTGGGATAAGTATGCAGCTACAATCCCACCATCTTATCTTAGGTCCTTTTTGAGAGGGTAGCGGGATACGAAAGGAAAGCAGAAACCTATTCTATAAATACAAGGAAAAGCGTATCCTATTAGGGAAAATCAATCTATCTCTAACTTTACCCAGGGAAAGAGAGAGGTCTATTATAGGACAGTATGTAATCAAACTCCCATCTCAGCGAGAAGAGAAGAACTAGACAAACCCACTTTCTGCAAAGAAAATAGGATAAACTCTGGGGTAAGAAATCCTAGACTGAAACTCCTTAGGGATGGCTGGCACCCGGAATCCCAGCGACATAAAAAGAAAGTCAAACTTAGACTGGCCTGCTTAAAACTAGCTTTATAACTATTTTATTGATAACTAGAACTAGATCTCTACCTGGCTTGCTCACACTAAGAGGAAAAGGAGACTTGCTGGCTTGAAGACTAACTTGCCTTAGCTTGACTTGCTAACTTGGAAACTAGGCTTTCGCCCTCTAACCCAGCTTTCAAAGAAAACTTTCTTGAACTTGCTTGCAAGCATAAAGAATTGATGATGCTCCCCTTAGTTAGGACAGCAACTGGACCCCAAAAAAAGGTAAATGCAACGGGCTGGAAAGCACCTCCAACAGCAACTCCTTATAAAACCCCAGGCCAACGGGAGATAGAAAGACTATCCAGTACAGCAGAGAGAGTATACTTGATGGTAAGAGCTATAGGAGCCCTACTTAAGGCTTCTAGAGTAAAAGATATGATATTCGAGAATAAAGGGGAAGCAAGGGAAAGAACCTTATCTCGTAGATGGAGCCCTAAGAAAAGGATAATCTATAACCTACTTAAGTTAAAGAATCAAAGGGAATCCTACACCGGAAACTTCTAACAGGACTCAAAGTCCTGTTAGCCTTACGAAATATGAATAGGAAATGCTAGCAATGGGAGAACTCTTTTACTCGTTATACCCTTTAGACCTGCTATCTCTGCTTTCAAACTAGTTTTCTCACAGGCACTAGATGATGGGTTTACCCCAGGAATAGAATTGGTTGGCTTAAAGGCCCCTTACTACTGCAAGGGTTTAGGATAGGAGCGATTAGGAGAAGGCATTATATTGGGGCAGGCATAATAAAAGGAACTGGCTAGCTAGACGATATAGGCTGGCTGGCCTATAAGGTAGAAGTTCGCTATAAGGTACAGAACTATAAGATACTGGCTAGCCTGAAACTGGATATAAAGGAATTGGCTAAAAATACTTTTTTAGCTTTATCCCTAGCTTGCTTGACTGGCTTGAAAGGAAAGGGACTTAAGGTAAAGGCTTTCATTCAAGGACAGAAAGTCTCACTGGTTTTCTGGTTAGACCGAGACTTATACTAATTATCATCGGAAGAGTGAAAGGAAGGAGAAGAGCTGACAGCCTTTCCCGACGGACCTATCTACAAAGGGCGAAGAAAAGGAACTTCTACGAGCTTTCCAAAAGAGGCTAACTATAAGATTTTTTGCTTTCTCACTGAATCGCTTGATAGCTAGCCCGTCGCTTCCTTTCAAAAACTGACTTGCGCCTAAGATGCCTACTTCAAACTCGCCTGAAGAACCCTATTTGCTCGACTGTAAAGGAGATCTATTTAATCAGCTCTTGGTGCCATTGAATCCCCTATCTTCTTGCTCAAAGGGAGTGAGACCACCTAGAACTAGCTTTATCACAAGATAAGATCTTGCCTTAGATGGATCTTTGCCCTTTTCTTTGCTTTCCTGGATAGGCTTACCCCTGTGGAATAAAACTATATGTGCTTAACACTGACGAATCCACTACTCCAACTGGAGAGACTTAGTTTCTCACTCGAACTCGCTCGGCTAGACCCTATTCGCTTGTTGGATCGGAGAGATCGTTTGGCTCGGGAAACTTGGGATAGACAGACTAGACATATTTTCCACTAGCTGGCCGGGGCTTATAAAAGAACTTCAATTGCATTCCTCTTAACTCGATTGGATAGATTGCTGCATTTCTCCTTGACTTAGCATTTTACCCTGCTTCTATCAAAGCTGCTAGATGAATCTCCTGCTTATCCCAAAGCAGCTAGATAAACTTCCCCTGACTCGCTTGTTGTAGAAGGAATGGAGCTAGATACGCTTACCTTTTTTTTTACTAGCTTCGATTATTACTTAGAATTACTTATACTAGTTAGAATATGTATAATATGGTAAATCATATTAATGAAATTAATTAAGTAATTAAGGGTCTATTAAGATATGAACTCATATATATTATTCATTTATTATTTTAATTTAGTAAATATGAAATATTTGACGTTTTGCTTCTCGATAGCCAGATAGTGAAGAAAGACACTTCGTACCTTTATTCATAAGCTCCTCTAGGCCCAATAGACTTTAGTGTGGTTAAGCTGTGAAGAAGAAAGGTAACTGAGTTTAGGGCGTCTTCCTCTCCTGTTTAGAAAGATAGCTGCCATCAAAGAGAAGCAGGTTGAAAGCTTTCACCAGGTCCCGGAAGGGTCGGTAAATTTATCGTGTTGAATCAGCCGGGAGTGACAGCGATTCGGATGAAAGGTTCTCGCAATGGAAGCTCTGTACCAAGGGTAGAGGGGAAGTTATGATTCTCGGTCTTCTGAAGTGAAAGAACCCTCAATTCAATTGTTTCAGCTCGAGTGAGGTAATTTGCCTGTGTTAGCATAGCTCTTGGGGAAGAAGCAAGGGAGGATTTTTTCACATCTGAGATTCCCACTAGGGCAGGGCTATGAGAGAGAAGGGGGCATTCTTCAAGTTTTCCCAGGAGCGAGGCCCTTTGCGGGTGGATCGAATCCCTGTTGAGGTAAGGTTAGCGATGGCAATTAAATTACGTATAGAATGACCGAACGTAATTCAAATTCCAACTTCATCTTCAATGCCTTAGTAGTCTTGATAAGGCTGAACATTCCCCACATCTTACATCGGTCATTGACGATTGCTTTCGTAGTATGGTTTTTGTTCGCTGTCCACTGGTAAAATAATCATATATAAATGTAGATAGAGAAAGAGGCTAAGCTAAGCCTACGTAAGGCTATGGGAACAGCTTTTTTGTCTGCTTTCAGCTATGCTATATAGATGCGCTACCTTGTGAAAGAAAACATCGTAAGTAAGTAGCATCTATAATCTATAAAAGAATCAATAGCAGCTAATAAAAGAAAATCGAGTAGCTTGCGGGCTGGTCGTCATTGCGCACTAGCGGTTCAGTGGGAGGTATTTTGGATAGTTTGCTTTTTTTTTTTCATCTTTCTAAGAGCAGTCTGTATGAAAAAAGAAAGGATCAGACCGCTCCTGGTGTTCGAACTAGTCATTAATGGTCGGCTTCATTGGTACCCTTTTTTTTTTTTGTATGCCCCTCCGCGAGCAACAAGGAGCGAAAGAAAAAAGAGTTCACTAAGGATCATGCTACATTCTATATGTGCAACTCTTTATATTCGTGTTCTTTGGTCTAATGCAATTCTCCTTCATTTTTTGCTTTCTCTCCCACTGGTAAAGTGGTTATCATTTCCAAAGAAAGTACTTTTTTCTTATGTTATGGCTCCTTCTTTCGAAAATCGCCTTTTCAGGCGGGTGGCTGTTAATGGATAAATTGGGATGGGCTGTGTATCAATTTTTTCCACCCGCGTCAGGGGGAATGGGCGGAGGGTTCAATCAACCGCCTGCCCCAGACGGGGGGTCCCCTTTATCCCTTTTACTGAAAACCAAGATCGGCCTGGGACTTCTGGGGCAAATCCAGAAATGACCCAGGACCAGATCTGGAACGAACTTGAGGTCCAAGAGAAGGACCGAGCGGCCCAGAGAGAGAACCAGAGGGTGTTAAGGGAAGCGGACAAGCTCGAACGAGATTACAACCTTTTGTTGGAAAGAGCAAGGGAGCTTGTAAGGTCGGAGGGAATAGAGAGAGGTGGAAGATCCCAAAGACATACTCCGGGCAGCGGAGGTGTTCTTGGAGGATAGGTTCAAGAGAAGGGACTGGTCGTGGAGAGAGTTGTAGGCCAAAGTAAGAAAAGAGTCGCTTAGTTTTTGACTTTCTCTTTGCATTTTTAACCGATCCTCTTCTTTTTGTTTTCGCAGAGGACTCTTCTGGCTTTGCTGGAGGAGAGATTGGCCACCGCTAGACGACAGAGGGTCGAGATAGAGAGGAAAAGCAGACAGGACCTCCTACTCTACTCCTAGTTGGCGATTCTAAAAGAAGAAGTGGGAATCGGGCCTAAGAAGAAGGGCATAAAAGTACTTTGACAGAACATCCATCCGGCTAGCTTTCTCTAGGGCTGATTTCAGTAGTTCAAAACTATCAATTGAATAAGAAAAGAGGGACCAAAGTTCCGACTCATTCTTTATCGCGCTCAAAGACTGTCTTGAGATCAGACAAATGAACCTATACAGGGAAAGACTTAAAAAACTACATCGTCAATATACAAAACCTCTACGATCTTTACACTAAAGTAATGGAAGATGAGATTGATTGCTCTTTGGTAGGTAACTGACGCCTTATTCAGACCGAAGGGCATGACCTGCCAGCAGAATAGTCCGTCTGTCCAAGAACACCCGTGCAACGGAAGGCTCTTTTGCCTAGTCCTCCTTGGAAATGAAAATAGGGTTATATCCCACCCAAGCGACAGTCCATGAATGACAGAATTCTTTGCCCAGCAGCTCTGTCCACTAACAGATCAGCGATTGCCATTGGGTTCTCGTCTTTTGATGCGGCAACATTGAGATTCCGGAAATGCATTCTCTTCTCTCTTACACCAGCCCTGACTCTAAGTAGCTTCTAGCTTGAGAAGCCAGAGTTTTGGCTCTACCACGTGCTTATACCAGCAGACTTCCCCTTTTTCGCTCAGTCCATCTGTACATAGTTCATAAAAAGGTCTAAGAAAAAGAGGTATAAGTTATTAATATCTGAAATCCTAAGCAAATCAAGCAATTTCTTGTCACATCTCTTTGATCTCAGTCTTGTAGTTCCTCCACTATGACTAATATGGTTGTATGCAAACTTCTCGTAACGTAAGGAAATTCACTCGTAAGGACTCAAACTGGTGTAGGAAAAGACTAGTAAGAAGCATATAGCTACAGTATTATAGAACAAGTGACATCTATTAAGATGCATAGAATGCCTTCTTTCTTACTAATGGAAAGGGTGGATCGAAGTATTTTTCTATACCCCACAATTTTTCAATAGTTAGATCTGGGGAGGGATTATGTGTATAGTTCCAGAAGGATCACCAGTTTCTTTCTTCGGTGCTTTAGTCTTCGTCAATAAAGAAGGCGATATGAAAATGACGGAGAAAGACGCTTTCTAAGAATAGACACTTCTTTTAAAGATCGTTGATTGCTTATAGGTACTAACTATACATGGGATTCGAACCTAGTTTTCGTCGAGAACAAGGGAAGACTTTAGAAATTATTCTTTCTATTATCCCCATTACGATCTACGGGGAAGAAAGGAATTCCTTCTTTTTGCACGCGTGCCGTAGTTGGTGAGGCAATAGCTTACCAAAGCGACTTATAGGAAGAAAGGACAAGCCAAAACTATACACTTATAAAATTGCATAATCGAAAGAGGACAGCGGGATTAAGGCAAGCGGGCTGAAGTGATGAAAAAAAGGTGGAAACTGAATCTGCTTTTGCCTTGTGTTAGCTCAGGCATGTTTACTCGTGCTTAATGGAATCCCAAGCTCCAATCAGCTCAGCTCAAAGACTCAAAAAGGGTAGCTACACAAAAGAAGACAATGGGACGTGGGACAGGGCTTGCGTAGAGACAGACGAGACCAATGTGAGACTTTCCGTTTCCTTCTTGTTTAATCAGATCTTGCCTTGGTCTGAGCCAGGACTAAGGTAGTGGTGCTACTAATAGATTCTTCATTAGTAAGAAATAACGTCCAGGATTGCTGCTCATAAAGGGCTGAATAGTCCGATGGGAATGAAGAGCAGACTTTACTAAAAAACTAAAAATCATTCATCGTAGGGAAGGTGGATCTAATGAAGCTCGACGGAAAGCTTAGGATCCTCCCTCCGTCCCCGACTTGGGGGTAGTCAATGCGATGTGAGATGTAGTAAAGGGCTGGGGAGTCCTTTGTTCCTACCTAACAAAGGAGGACAAGTCGCCTGTCGTCTGGGGTGAGTACTCATTAGACGAAATCTTCGAAGTAGCGTAAGATGCGAGTAGCCAGCGAAAAAGTAGGGTGATCGCCGATCTTACTATTATTGAATAACTAAGTAAGTGCACAGATTTATTTCCTATTTTTAAATGGATATTAGACCAAACCGGCGAAGTGGATCCCAAGTCTATCTCAGGGCATATACAGATCTTGCCTTTACGAATAGGGGCTGATCCATGTCCGGACACTCTATCTCATCTGTGATCACATTATGTACGGGAATTTGGAGTAGATATCCCCTTTTGCACAATCAAGGCCCACCTACGTATGTATTCCGATTGAACCAGATAACCTAGCTTAATCCATGGAAGAAACCCCAGACGCTGCCACCATGCTTGAGTCGGTGTCTAATTCAGGTACGCCTGCCTTCGAAAACCCCATTGCTGTTTACCAGCATCCATGGCCCGTCTTTGGCATGCACCTCTGGCGCTGCTGCCATCGATCCTCCATGTCCCCCTGCGCACTTCCCAAAAGATTTTTAGGATCATTCTCTACTGGTTGCAACTCAGGACACTCCTCTGATCTATGCCCGTAATGCCCGCAATGAAAGCAGATCAAATGAATGCCTTCGTACTCTCTCTTATGTATCTTCTGTCTCAGACGAGACTTCGATAACAAGGGTTGTGTGAGATCCACACATTCGAGCATATAAACCTCTAGATGCCGACGCAGTTGTAGCATCTACCCTCACGACTTTACCTATTTGACTTCCGAGATTCAAGAGAAAGTCTTCGTCATAGTCTTCTATAGAGAGTCCAGGAAACCTTACCCATACGCTTACTCGCTTCATGGTAGCACTTTCTGGGTCGAAGTTGGGTTTCCATTGACGAACTGTAAGGTAATAGTCCATGATCATTCATGGTCCTTCCTTCATAACATAGTTAAAATCTTCTACTGCAGTGAACCTAACCAGGACAAAATCGTTGCCAAGATCACGAAGAGCTATATGACCATTAGGAGCCCACATCTGATGTAATCTCTTAATCTGGAAATTATAACCTTTCTTCTTACCTAACAATTGAATTCTTAGGGTGTAGAGCCATGGGCGACGCAGTCTCTTCAAAGTGAGCCGAATGGTTGGGAAATCCCAGTCATCATTATCCGACTCCCCTCCACACCTCACCGGCCAATGGTGCTCTTTGAAGCTTTCAACCATCGATCAGTCGCTTCTTGAATGGAAAAATGGGTTATCCTCTAAGCCTTAGGTCCTGGCGTGCCGTGGTTGAGAACCAACTAAACTCTTGAATGGCATAGTTCGGGTCCTATTCCGATGCCTTCACCACCTTTTTAATCAAAGGTAGGCTCCTCAAAGAGGGCTGATTGAACTGTACCAAAGACCTCTGAAATCAAAATGTCTCCGAGGACAGTAAGTCAGTTTGATTTGTTCGGATTCATGAACCTAGGATTTCGCCCTTAGCATCGAATGAAAGCTGTGAGGAAGAAGAATTCTCTTAGCAGACAAGAATGAAATTCAATTCGTTGAAAAGAGAGAAATTTCTTTAGTAGAGCAGTAGCCCGGGATACTCCCCAACAACTGGCTCAATGGCAATGCTTTGTGCATTTAGGCTTAGCATTGGCTCAAGCCGCCCAGGGATGAAGTCGCTGGTCCTTGACTTTAGGGCCAGGGATGAAAGTGTCTGGTTTGATAGAAGCAGGCTTCCCTTGTTTGTTTTCTTTTTTTTTTTAATAAGCAGTGCTGCGGTATTGCCTGGTGTGAACTCCGAAAGGAAAGAGGCTAAACTATCCCATCTCGATCTGATCTCCCTTTCTTGCTTATCTTGGCTTCAAAGCTAAATGCAGCCATTTCTCTATAATACGATACCATCAAAGCAAATGAAAGCCTTCAGGCCAGAAAGAAGAAAGTAAAGAAGTCCGGGGGCAGGCGATCTTGCTAAAAGCTCCTATTCATCTGCACCCGAAAGAAGCAGATTCGTTCACAGGATTCGTGAAACCAGAAAGAGAACTGACTCCTAAGATCATTTATCGATTCACAGCTTCTCCTTCCTTTCCTTATTGCCTATTCGATAGGAGCTTGCATTCTCTGCATCAGTTACCTTTCAAAGACTAGCAGCGCTTACTCAAGCAGCGGTTACGGATATAAGACGACCAAGAGGGGATACGTTTCATGTGCAGCGGATACTGTAAGAGCGGATAGGCTTAGAGCTGATTCACTTGCAACGCTTACTCTAAGAGAAAAGACTAGCACCTCCACATCACCAGGAAAGTCAAAAGGGAAGGCATACCAATCCCCAGACTACTAAGAGGAGGGGAGATATTCAATCAATCACAGTAAGAGTCAAAGCCAAGCAGGAAAGGGACTCAGGGGCGTAGCGAATAGATTGACGACTATGCTGCTCCTTAAGAGATTGGGTTCGCGCAAAGAAAAATAACAAAGGCTGAGGGCACTTAGTCTAGTGTTGTCTCTTTCCTGTGCCATCAAGCATCAGGAAACATACTTGTTGTCAATTCATCTCAGATGCTAAGAATAGGCTGTTAGGAAGAATACGGTCTTTGAAGCTAGAGTCTAGCTCTAGGGCCTTTAATCTTTCTATCCGATATCTTTACAGTAACTAGAAAAAAAAACAGACTTTTTGAGAGTAGATGCGCGGAATCGCAAAATACTATTATCGTAGGAAGATGGCACTCATTAGTTAGCTATGTTAACTAGGGATTCATTGAATTTTTTTTTGAAGAGTTAGGCTCTGTCCCTTGATGTGAAATGGAGAGGGTAAGGTGCGGAGCCTGATTGACCATATTAATTCTGCAAAATAGGGGCGTAGCGTCTTTACTAGATACTTCTTGTTGAACATCTTCAGAAGTTCTTTGATGCACACCGGTTTGCCAAGGGCTTGCGTTTTTCTCTGCTTTGCCTTCACTAGTTAATGGTATTGACGGCTCAATAGCTTCTGATTTAATAGCTGCTCCTTCGAAAAAAACTGCCTATTATGGCTATGTAAAGGGACCGGCTTCCCCGAGAGTTTAATGTCCTAGGATTGGATTCATCCCCATATGGAACTGGGTGAGGGATTCCCTGAACCTAAAAAGCGATAACAAGCCAAAAGGTGCATCTCTCTAAGCCAAGATCATCTGATCCTCCGCAAGTGATCCGAAAAGTGCCAAAAATCTTAGGCGAGCGAAGTGACCTTCGTGGGAAGAAAGAAGCTAATAAAGATCCCGAAAGAGGCGAATTGCAAGAAAGTTTCTCAAATCCGACCCTTGCATCATCTGATCTCGACCGGGCCCTAAATGAAGGCAGTGAGCATCGAATAAGCCAATTGACACTATCGTCTGTTTACAGCAAATCAAGATTAGATGGACAAAGAGAGGTTGAATTCATAGTAAATAAGATGGCATAGAATGGGATTGATGGAAAAATGCCACATAAGAAGCTTTTATTGACCCTTTTGCCTTTCCTTCGTCACCTGATGACTTTTTTGCTTGAATTTGTCGGCTTTGGTAGCATGTCCTTTAGCAAGGCACCTTCCAACAAGCAGGAACCATCCGATCTTTAGCATCCTAGCCAGGGAAATCCCCAAATCGCGAGTCTGGGGCATAGACTTTTTCTTTATCCCCCAGAGAATCCGACAAGAAAGAAGATAAAATAAAGTACATATGGGCACAAGATCAATATTCCATTTATAATAGAATGCCATCAGTAGCAAAAGCAAAGGAGGATTGATGGCATGAATCAGCTGAATGCAGGCCAAGCCAATGGGATAGGAAGAAGAGGCAATATTCTTTTCGGGCTAAGGTAAGGAAGGCAGCCTTTACTACTGTGAAAGCGATTCCTTTGTGGGACTTGGATTAGCGGCATATCCGCTCTTTTCAAGAAGCAAATGGACAAAGGAGGTCACGCTTTCAATTGGAATTAGGCACGAATCCGTCCTTACTCGAAAGAGTAAGCAAGGGCTACGCCCCTCTTAAACTGGATCATCAAATAAATAAGGGAGTACTAGAACCCCCAGAAAATATGGTTTTCCTGCCCACGGATCCGCCGAGCCAGCCTTTTGAGGTTCTTTTGTGGGATAACCCTTCTTAGGGTAATCAAACCTGCTAGTCTTAGTGCTACAGAATCCCCTGCTCGTGGAAGGTTTGCAGGAAATGAATCACTAGTATAAGAGGGGACAGGGATGTGGATATCACTACTTTTGAGTAACCGGTGTAAGTTGCTTTAGCAGCTCCCTCTTGGCATTCACCCGCAAAGAGAAAAGCCGATTCTGCCCATCTATGAATCCAAATCTCCCGAGCAGCTTGCAATTGATCCTTCCGTTCCTGCTCTCTTTCCTGCTTTCGGTTAAAGAGCCCCCTTCACTCGTCCTTTGACTGCCCAAGGAAATTCGACGATGCTAGGTCTCGTGTAAGCCAAGCCCTTCGTTCGACATGAATCCTATTCGTGAACAACTTACGCTATTTGCAGTAAAAAAAAAAGGGGGGCACTAAAAACCCGAAAAGCGAGGGCCTTTACTTACTAGCTTCCTCCTTTCTTAGAAAATTTCGAGATAGCCAGTCGCACATTCTTCCTTGTTCTTGCTAAGAGCTGATTTGCCCACTTCTCTTTCCTGTTAAATGTCTGCCCGTGGGCATCTTCCTGCTACTAGTGATTCACTATGCATTCTATCCATGGCTCGCGGCGATATGCTCTTGCCGTAATTGGAGAAAGCCAGGTCAATAGCGCTATTACCTTATTCTTTCAAAGCCCTTAGTCTTGCAAGAGACCATTCCCTCAAAGTCGATGCTTCTGATTCACTTCATCTGCACCTTCTTGCTACAAAAAAAAAAAGAAGGCTAGGTCACTTTGAAAGTAGGAA
>JBAMIB010229301.1:0-12252 GCA_037177415.1 Kaempferia rotunda
GTGTTTATCAACTTAGGTTTTAAAACAAAGCCCCGAGCTTGACTCGAGCCTTGCCCTGGGCACTCGCGTTTGGTCGGTAACCATCTCTTTATAAGAGGCACAAAAATAATATTTGTATTTCATATCTGTTTTTGGTTAATTAACTTATATTTTTTAACTATTGATTTTGTGATGTGTATCAAGGCACTTATACATATTACTGATGTTATTGTTCAAATTGCTCACTTCAATTTAACTATGATACTTCTTTATATACATGATACATTCCAGTTCTTATTATTCTTTCCTAACTATTTTAGGCGTTATATACCCAAAGTTCAAAAGCGCGAAAACGAGAATGAACAGTTGGAAAACGAACAAGAGGTGGAGGTGGACAATTGGGATCTTCCTGAAGGAGAAATTCCTTATTGTGATAAGATTCGTTAGTGAAGTTATCTTGTCTCAAATAAGGTGCCTTGTCTCATACTCTCCGGTTTTTTATTGGTATCACCGAAAGGAGCTTTGTACTTTACTGCTTATACATTACGATAAGTGAATCAAATGTTCCCGAACTGTTATGTACCACTCTGTTAATCTACAGACTTAATCTAACAAAGTTAAGCTTCAATTTGAGGTTTGTGTTAGTGAACAATACTCTGCATTGTACAGAATGTTATATCTTAACCTTTATAATTTATAAAATAGAAACAGAGTATCTCCTCATTTGTCAACACTAATACCGACCTTAACCACACCATCAGTCGAGACCTTTACTAGGGTCCATTTACAAGAAATAAAAACTGCTCCGATAAAAAAAAAGAATACAAAACGATCCATAAACAATTCACAAAACAGCAAGTGATGTGATAAAATCCACCCTTAAATCCTCCAAGTCGGGCAATTGCTGCAATTTGTTTTCGTTTCTTAAGCACCTTTTATTATGCACTGTTTATCCCTGCACTTTTCTGAATGCCAAACTATCTGTAGAAGCAGCATCCATACCGAGCGCAGCAACCGTGTCAGATCAAGTATGTTGAGCTGCCGCTCCCTTGTTTGTAGTACGCGAAGCAGCAACTTCTTCAAGGCGCTTCCATGTAGCTTCGCGTTTTGAAACGATTTCCATGTGTTTTGCTTCATCTTCCTCGAACTTCTTCAAGCATTCTGCGAACAGATCGGGATCGTGATCGGATAATAGTTTGCGCACGTTGAGGGTGAGACTCTGAACAGCTTGGTTCCAGTGGCCCTTTGAGTTTCTCTCCAGAGCAGGAAAGATGATAGGTAATATAACCTTGATATTTTGTTTGATCAAGTTCTCGATATGTTCATTATTCCAAAGAAACAATGCCCTTTCTGCCACCTAAAGACAGCAAAAGATTAATTCAGAGACTTTCCATCGAAATCAGAAAAACAAATGGCCGTCACTGAACTCTTTTCAACTATGTTGAAAGATTCTACATACATTGGCATTCAGAAATCAATCTAACAAAAGCATGACTACCTACCTAAGAAGCAATCTAATATGTAGATCAGTGAGTTAAACAGAGGTAATCTACAAGGAGTTATTACAAATATCGACGCTGAAGCTCGAATGACCAAATATACTGGTACATCATCTTTGGAAATGCTGGGGAAAAGAACCAGGGAGGAATTCGCACGATAGTTTTCTTCTAATAGCATGCATAAGGATAAATTCAAGATTGTGAAATCTAGAGGAAAAAGTACTATAATCTTATTGAGAATAAATTTAGCTTGCTTCCTGAATTATATTTTACAGATAAATGATGGCAAATCGAAACGCCATACAAATAAGAAAGCTATAAAACCTTATTTACATCATACACTTTGACGAGAACATAAAAATTAAGTATTCCTTTACACATCTGGATGAGCCCAATTGCCGACCTTATGCTGGTATTTTAAGCTTATTCCTTTAATCCTTTTATTGTAGATGTACTAGCCGCTTAAAGTTTAGGTGGAAGAGATAATGAAGCTTCTGTATGCTAGCTCAACAAGAGCTCGGCTCAAGTTTGATAGGACTCTCTCTCTCTCTCTCTCTCTCTCTCATGGACAAACTTGAATAAGGTTGAACTCTATGGCCCCCACGGCTAACCCAGTTGGTAGAGGCTTGGGAGAGTGGCTGAAATGGCCCGGGGTCGATTCTCACTAAGGAGGGTTTCATGGCCTCTGAGGGCGATTCCCGCTCATACCTCTGCCACCTGAGTTCTTGCTGAACCTCCTCCCAATGGCGTGGGGCAGTCGTGGGGGGGCCGCTCACGTGACGGTTCCACGTTTTGAATAAGGTTGAATTCGGGCCCCAGGGCTATAACTCAATTGGTAAGTGCTTGAGGCCGTGACTGGAAGGTCCGGGGGTCGAATCACTGCAGAGGGTTTCACCACCTCTGAGGACCCCCACCCAAGCTCTTATCAACTGGGATCCTGCAATACTCCCTCTCAATGACATGGGACAATGGTGAGGGGGTTGCAACGTGGCGGTTCCACGTTTTTGAATAAGGTTGAACTCTACTTGGCTCTATTCAACTTATTTACAACCCAGGTGTTATATTTCATGATTGCCCTCGTTATATGCCACACAGCCATGTTTACGGTATTATTTGCCTATGAGCCATGGGTATCTTAACTGGAGGACCCTTCTCACTTAAACAGGCACAGGAATGACCCAACATCCACCAAGTAATTTCAACAATAGATCATTCATCTGAGAGTTGTATTTGTTGGCCTAAAAAATGAGTGATTTAGATGTGGCATGCTCAATCTGTATCTATGAAGTTATAGAATATAGATGAACTCATACACGGGAGACGGTCGTGATGACAACCTAGAAAATTTTCTAGAAGGAAAAAAAATGAATCTACCATGTATTGGTATGTGTACTATCAGATAATTGCTCTTGGAGAAGGTATAGAACTAAAAGTTGTGGCAGGAAAATATTTTCTGAAGCACAAAATATACAAGATATGATCTGAAATGAGAAATTTAGATCTGAGCTGAGAGGATTGCTACCTGAAAGTGAGAACTATTCAAGCATCGAGCAATCTTTTGGAAGAGTGGAACCATAAATCGCTGGAAATCTGCAGGCTGAGTTGCTTCTAGGACCTCTTCTAACTCACCCAAGAACATAACTTCTTTTGTGCTGTTTGTAATTGGCCAATATTTCAATAAGCCTCTTATAACAGTATCCGCAAGTTTGCAATCCTTCTCGATAAATTGTGTTATGCAATACGATAACTGCTGATGATACATCGCAACACACCTTGGCTTGTGAAGTGGGATTAGTGAGCGTACCAGGAACAGCTTATGCTCTTCTTTTAATGGCAAGGCAAACCCACTGATGATACTCCCTAAAATCTCCAACAGTTCTGCGATCCCATTGTGCTTCTCGGTCTCGAAGATAAATCGATAAAATATGTTGTTTATAGCTTTTCTGATGTAGGGCCGATGCACCATAAATTTGCCATAAACACGGTGGAGTATCGTCTTTAAATAGTCCCTCTCTCTAGGATCTTCAGAATCAAAGAGGTCAAGGAGCTTAAGAACAAAGGAATGATCTATATACCTCTTGGCTACCTTAGCATCAGTGTCTGGAGATGCAACAAACCGAAGAAAGAACTCATAGACAACCTGCAAATGAGGCCATGCTGGATCCATTGCAGGCTCTTCTTCTTCAGCATCAATTTTTTCTAAAACCATGTGCTCCCGAGGTGGAAGAGCTAGATTTCTGAACAAGTTGGTCGACACCATCTTGGTTGCCTCTTGAATTGCATTCTCCGGTAGCTTTCCGTTTCCTGATGTCACAAAATCAACAAGTTCTAATAATGTCTGTCGCTTTATTTCTTTCTCTTTCAAGTTCTTCGTCGGGTCAGTAAAGTCGAACACGACGCAGCACAGCTCCAACTTCCTCATGAACAAATTCTGCCTCTCCAAAGCTGGAACATCCTTGAAACTCGGCAGAGCTTCATAGTTGGCCATGGCATAATTTCCATCTAATCTCGAATTAACCGGCAGCGAATGTCTGTTTAGATGATTTATCCCAGAACTTGATCCGGGAGGGACTTGACCATCAAGACTTGTGAACCTACTGGCTTGCAAATCTCCACTCCTTGAGTTGCTAGAAGAGGATGGAGGAATTGGTCCGCCAACAGAACTACTTTCCAGTGATTTCGAAGACTTCCTCGGGAGCCGGCTTAGTATCTGCTTAAGCATGCTTGAAGGCAAGATCTTCAATACGGAGAATAACAAGAGTGTGAGATCTTAAGGATGTGCTTCAGAGGGAAAGGAAAAAACTCATAACCAATGTTTGTGTGAGCTCATTGTTCTTCCTTTTGCCTTATATTTTAGACATCTAGTGAAGTACTCGATAGATTTCTAGTTGAGCTCCATGATCATGAGATTTCAAAACCTAGAGCATGTTGCGGTGGACATCCACAATCAGAAGGAGAAATCACACGAGGAAGGATCCACTATTTGGATCAAATAAAAAAGAAATCAACCAAGAACATACCGCCTCTCCGAGCTCGTTTTCTCCTCGATCAAACAGCACAAATCGACCTCGAAATCCAGCGGCGATATTTTTCCACGCCCCGCCCCCAAATTCGCCGGGCCGCCGGAAGCCGACTGGAAACGATCTGGTAGCGGTCCCGATAGGTCAATCCGACGCTACGACGCAGCGGAGGACGAAAGTCAAAGAGCAAGAATGATCAAAATTTGGACCTTTACCAAATCCGAAGGCAACAAAAACACGATCGCCGAGACGAAGCGAGGGGAGCGAGGAAGGAAAAAAAAAACCTTTTTGCGCTTGCTTGCTCACCCGATCGAGGGATCTTCCGCGCAGATTACTCTCTCGATCGACCTCTATCTCTTTGGCTCAAATTGAGATCGACGAGAAAGGGAGAGAAGTAGACCTGTCTCGCTCTTTACGGTTGCCTTCACTCGGTTCCAACTCCATGCGACTGTTTATTGCATTTCACTCCTCCGACTTTCAATATTTTCATGTTTCTACCAAAAAACTAGATCAATGATTAGTATCGAAATAAAATGTTTCATTTAATATTTTGATAATTTTAAAATTATTTAAATCAATCACGATGGACTAAAATAAGCATAGATCAATTGCAAGTGCATATAATTTAATCTTAATCAATCTTAATACATTTTTTTTATTTTAGTGTTTTTTAGTTAATTACTTAAATTCGTAAGGTCATTTCTTTTAGCTAGGTTTGAAAGTTTCAAATTTGACTGTGTTTTTAAGTTTATTTATTAAAATTTTTATTTGAAAGGTCAAAATATTTATTGTTGACATCTTTATCTTCATGATTTAGTTAAAAAAATAATTTAATAAATAAAATAAAATAAATAGATATTTTAAATTATAAAAAAAATATAGAACACCTTTTTCATAATCTTATATATTTAAGATTTAAATAAATTAATATATAAATTTATTAATTTTTATATAGCTTTCTCATTAAATCTATCTTTTAAAAATTTCTTTTACAGATATTTATTCACAATTTATCTTTAATTTATTTACTTTTAGGTGTAAATATCTTTATTTTTTGAAAATTGTTTGACAACAAGGAATATAATGTAATGCTATAATTTTCTTCTTGAAAACCAATTATCTTACAAATAATAATAAAAAAATTAAATCAACTAAAAATTAGTATGAATTATTAATAAAATAAGACAATATAGAGAGAGAAATAAATCATAAATTTATTAAATATACAGTGGTTATTGGGCAGAAAAAGTATGGCGGGCTCTTGGGATTTTAGGCTCTAAGTGGGGCCATGAGCCTTCGGTCCTATTATTATCATTATTCGATTTCGATGTAATATTATTGATTAAATCTGGTAAAATGTGTATTTTATTTTGATTAATAAATTTACATTTATTTAAAAAGTGTTGTTTTAAATGATTTAATTTTAAAATAAAAAGTATCTAGTTAGAATATTTATTTTAATATATTAATATTTAAGGTTCTTTTTATATAAATTTTGCGAGGAGAGCCTCAATTAGCACAGTGGTAAGTTCGAATAGTATAAATAGCTTTTTGCAAAATTATATATTAAAATTGTACATTTACCCAACGTGGATTATTATATCCTGAGACTCTGCGTTGGCTGGAGCCTACACTGTTCTTATGCAAAATCCAAACTAAGTAGGTGAAAAAGACTTGGTGATTGAACTATTATCCAATTGATGCCTCTAATTGCAAGTGTTTTAACATATTGTCCGCGTCTAGTCTGATCTGATCTAAAAATTGTGTTAGGCGCGGGGACGAGCGAATCGTCTTTTGTCACATGATTAAAAACTATGTTGATGATTAAATTATAGGATTGAAAATTATGATAATGTACGTAGTTTTTTTAAAAAAATTTGTGTTGGATGATGTACGTATTATCGTTCATGATGTTATTTTTTTAATTTGTCGTATGTGTATTATTTATATTATACGTGGAAGCAATAGTTAAGATTGATAACTGAAAAACTAAATATGTTAACATTTAGCGTGAATTAAATTATTGTAAGACACATATAGCAAATCTAACTTGCAAGTACCTAATTAGATGAAACATGTTTAAATCCATTTTGATAGTTTTTTTTTTTGTTATTTTGAAACATTAAAAAAAAATCATAAAGCTTCACTTCATATGGTTAAAGGGTGTCGACATATTTAATTTCAAAATTCAAAGAACCCCAATGTATTTCTAGACACACATGGGGTCACATAGAATCATAGATAATTAATGAGACAAAAGAATTATACTATATAAAGAGTTTTGATAAGAAATTTACTATTATTGATATTGTATATATAATAACAATTATATTATTTTTGTAATCCATGGTAACAAGTTTGAAGTGAAGAAAAAATGGGTAAAAAAACAATCAGAGATCGAGGACTCTGAATAATAGAAACATTGAAGTTACTCTATTATAGAGTATGCAATGTAATTAGGTTATATTTGATTAGAGTTAATGTAATTAATTCTGTAATATATAATTGGGCTTGAATGTTATTGGATTACATGTATAATATTGTTCTTATAATTTAGATTATAAAATTTTATTACCTTTTGTAATTACCCTATAATTGGGCTTGAATGTTATTGGATTACATGTTATTGTTCTTATAATTTAGATTATAAAATTTTATTACCTTTTGTAATTACCCCTCGTCAAATATATTTGTTGGGAATGAGTTGCACAGTGGATATTCATAAAATTCAAATCTATGTTTTATTTGCACTAAATTGTTTTTTTTACTTTGCAGTGATTCTGTAAATCCTTTACTGATCATAGCGCGTCTTTAGAAAGTAATTAAACAAAATCAATATTAATATATCAACATTTAGCAGGTGACTGCTACTCGATCCCAGGTTACAACTGTATCTGACAGCTTCTTTAGAAATGCCGATCGAATTCTTTCGCGGTTGATATTCACCGAAACCCTTTCCAAATGCTTTAAGGGCTCATTGATCCTCGATGATAAACTCTCCTCCTCCTTGTTGGTGGATAAATTTGTAGATGGTTAAGGTATTTGTTATTTTGTGGATATATATATATATATTATTGATTAATTTTGAAGAAATGAAAAATATATTTTACTTCATTAAATTAAAATTATATTATAATAAAATGTAGTTATTCACTTAAATATTAAAACTAAATAGTGAAGTAATAAAAAAATAAAATATATTATCAGATTAAAATTGTATCGAAATTAAAGATAACATTTACTTCACCACATAGTTTAATAATTATGAGTTATTTTCTTATCAATTACTTAAGTATAATACATAATAATTAAGTTTTAACAATTAATTACTTTATCAATAAATATAAATTATGAGGAAATATAATATCAAATACTTTGGTACAATAAAATTATGGCAAAGTTATATAATATATATATTACTTCACCAATTACTTACCAACTGTTAATTTACATATTCTTTTTTACTTCGGAATGTTACATAACCACAAAATATGTAATTTATACTTCAATAATCAATGTAAATAATAAAGTTGTATAACATCGATTACTTCGACACTTTATAAAAACTAATGAAGTAAAAGGCGTTTTTTTTAACTTGAGTATCGGTCTAACTTTGAATCGGCTTTTCTTCCCTGAATCGATCAAAGACTTCATTTTTTTCCTAGATATGACTTCGGTGATAAGACAAAGTAAATTAGTACCTTATTAGTTCACATTCATCTACTTCAGTAATTATTTATCTATTACTTCGGTGAATATACAAAGTGAATTAAGAAAATTCTATTAGTGGATCTACCCTTCACATATTCGAAGGAACTACCCTTAGTATAAATTAATGTCAAAAAAATTATTCAACCTTACAGCTAAAAATCAAATTAAAGGATCACGTATATATGTAGTAATTTATGATGATTGCTTTTGCAATTCTCGTAGTAGTATCCCATAAAATACACAATGGTATCGAATGAATCATAATAACACATAAAATACACGTTGGTATTGAATGAATGAGAACACACAGTTCAATATTATTTTCTAAAATTAGATGGCATCTAATTTGGTGACACAATTCATACAGAATTCCCAAGACAATTTTCTTCCGATCCAACTTCGCAACGACATGTACGTACAGGATTGCTATTTTTGACAATCTTTGCCAAACTTATCTGCATAAAACAAACAAGGTATAAGTATAACATACAATAGGGTATAAGTATAACATACAAAAGTTAATCACTATAATGTAATAAAAAAACAAATCACTCAACTTGAGTTATATGCAGATATATGTTTTTTTCTCTGCTCCCATGATTAGATAACCCGGGTGAAGTTACTCACTTATGAACAAATATTAATTCAAAACATATCCCCAAACTGTATCAAGATGAAATTGAAATATGTCTAAGAAAATTGTAAAGCAAATTAATCTATAAATAAATTAAGTAAATGAGTAGATCAGAAAATGGTAAAAACAAATTAATGCAAAGATGAAGAAATTAAGTAGATATGAGAAAAGAGATACATATCTTAATTACTTTAAAATCGGTCGGAATGATATGAAAACAAAATAGTAGAACAAATTATTTGAGATAATATCAATTTACTGTTGGATTTTTTTTATTTCATATTAGGTGGACTTATTTGGTGGACTTTTTTGTAAGTTGAATATGTGAATACAATCCGACCATTTAAAGTGATCTAACTTATATTTATTCGGTTCGGTATATTGGATGCGAGTTTAATGTATAGAACTCTTTAGCTAATCTGTTATTATCTATGAGCTAATAACGGTTTTAATTCATATATAAATGGGAGGTTTAGGGTTAAGAAAAATCTTGACCTAATTTATTGTCATCATTGACAATAAGTTTTTCGACGCCGTCATTTCTTATTTTTTATGTCATGTTTTACGATGAGACTAGATATTCTTTTATTCTTGTATTTCCTATATATGATTTTTTTCATGTTTTAGAATTCATGCGGCTAATGTTTTACAAGAACTAACATATGGTATTAGAGCCAATGCTCTGTTTTATCATTTTTATTAGTAATAAAGTTTAAGTTTCATCGATTTATTATTTGTATACTAGATGAAATTTTCCGAATATGATATAATTTTTAATCGTCGAAAATCATACATGAGAAAATTAGAATACACTTGTTTTTCAATCAATTGCTTGATGAGTTAAAAAATAACAAACAGAAACGATTGAAATTTTTTCCAATAAATTAACAATCTTAAACTCATGACTATGTCAATTATCATTAAATTAGAATGATTTCATTCCATTAAAAATGATTTTAATCGATTAAAAACAGATTCAATTTTAATCGATTAAGAAATTTTCTAATCGGTTACACATGTTTTAATTGATCAGAATTTTTCTAACTGATTAAAATTTTTATTACGGTGTCTAAAACCGTGAATACACGTAATGTTTCTTCCTTGAAACAGTAAACAGAACAAAAACAAAATAAGAAAAAACGGTTTCTTATTTGAAATAGTAAAGAAAAAAAATATTATTTCTTAGTTGGAACAGTAAAATACATTAAATTTTTTAAATATATTAAATAATGGATAAATTATAAAACTTAATGAAAGTTTTAGCATCCTAAGGTAGAGTTCTACATATAATTAAGTAGTCGCATATCGTAGACTTTCAAATTGATTGAGATAATTAATTGGATCATACCAATTGATTATCATAATGTATCAATCGATTAATAAGCCTAATTTTGAGTTATTGAGGTTGATTAAATAATTTCTGTTCGAATAAAGTTTCTAGTATTTTTTCGATCTATTTACACAACATATTACTAAGTTTAACTATCGTGTCGACCAAAGGAATGCACCTTAGGTAGGTTTAGTTATTTTGTGTTGGTAGACGTGTATCCATGCTAAAAGTAATCAACCCAATGTAGATTACTTTTATATCAGATATATGTTAAAGGTGGCTTACAACTATGGAACATAATATTATTTTGTTCAGGTCATGCGCAAAATATATTAGCCCAAAGGAAGACAAATTATGTAGCTGATTAAGGGTGTTGAGAACTATATACTAAAGTATATCTCAAATAAAGTATTATATTATGCGCACAATGGGTCGGCCCAAAGGAATGCACATTGTGTGATCAATTAAAGTTTGAGTTATATCAGAGAGTACCGCTATCAAGTTTGAGTTTTAGTCCACGGAGTAAAATACATTGTTTTATTTGATATCTCATAAAGAACTCATTAATATGCATTTAAAATTTTATTTTATTTGCATAATTTTATAGTATACATGTTATTGACTTTAGTTAAATCATGAGCTTAAATAAATTTCTCTCTTTAATTTCAGTGCAATCTATAACTGCCAGTATTAATAACATCCTAACATTAACTGGTTTGAATTTTACTGAATGGAAAGAATATGTGATCGTAGTCAAAGGTTGCACAGACTTAGACTATGCCTTAAGAAATGATCACCCCGCACATTTGATTAATGCTAGTACTATAGAGCAGATGACTGAATTTTAGCAGTGGGAGAGATCAAATCGCATGTGTCCAAGCTTTCCATACCAACACACTTTAAAGACTCAATAACTATGGGAGGAGATGCTACGAGTTTCCTGGACCAACTGGCAGACTGATTCACTTCATATGAAAAGGTTTAGACTACCATACTTCTTATGAAGTTGGATACCATGTGGTACAGTGGTAAAGGAAATATAAGGGAGACACCTGAAAGTGCTCACTTAACATATGTATCCCAAGGTTTGAGCAAGAAAAGGAAAAAGATTAATAAAGTACAAGAAAAGCAAACTACAGATTCTAGAGACTATGGCTATAAGGTGCAAAGGAAACAAGATAAAGAGTTCATTTATTACTTTTGCAAGAAGAAAGGTCATATAAAGAAAGATTGCCCCAAATACGCCAACTAAAGTGTAAAGACAAATAAACTTCTCAACTTAGTTCGGAAGTCAATATAACTATTGTACCCACTGACACTTGATGAATAGATATTGGTATACTACTCATATAAATGTCACTATGCAAGGTTGTCTCAGGAACCGACTTCTGCTTGATGATGAAAGATACACCTATATAGGAAATGGAAAGAAGACTAAAGTCGAGTCGATTGGTATTTTTAGGCTTTGTTTAGGAATCAATGTCTTTCTGGATTTAAAAAATATATTTATTTTACTTTCAATTTATTGTTTAAACAAATCAGGTTATTATGGTTCATTTAGAAATGTTCCTTGGTTGATAAGCTTTATAAATTGAACATCTTTACTCCTATGTGTGACAATGTAATAATGCATAGTATAGGTACGAAACGCAAATTGACCAATGAGAATTATTCCATGTTGTGTCATAGGCGTTTAGGACATATATCCAAACAACGCCAGAAAGGTTAATGTCACATAGAATTTTCGATTCCCTTGACATGTAGAGTTTGATGTTTGCATATAGCAGTGTGTTAAGGAGAAGACCACTAACAAAAGAAACAAGGGGTTAGCCGTTACAGTAACATCTTAGAGTTAATACATACGGACATTTGTAGATCATTCTCTAAGACATCTTGGAATGAACATACATATTTTATTAGTTTCATAGACAACTAATCCAGATTTGGTTATCTATACCTTATTCATGAGAAGTCGTAATGTTTAGACATGTTCAAAATTTTCAAAGCCGAAGTTAAACTTCAACTAGATAAAAAAATTAAAGTCGTCCGATCTGACCGTGAAGGAGAATATTATGGTTG